>CAUYQV010068076.1:0-19921 GCA_963574575.1 Galagoides demidoff | reverse complement strand
GTCCCCCTGGGTAGAGTGCCATGACATCACAGCTCACAGCAACCTCCAACTCCTGGGCTCAGCGAGTCTCCTGCCTCCGCCTCCCAAGTAGCTGGGACCACAGGCACCCGCCACAATGCCCGGCCATTTTTTGGTTGCAGCCATCATTGTTGTTTGGCGGGCCCGGGCTGGGGATTCGAACCCGCCACCTTAGGTGTACGTGGCTGGCACCTTAGCCAATTGAGCCACAGGCGCCGAGCTGTTTTTTTTTTTTTTATTGCAAGGGTACATGTCAAATATATTAATAGTAGAGTATAAATGTCTAAACACAACCTTATATAAGTGAGGTTTCTTTCTTTTCTGATAGCATTTCTTCACTCCTCTATTGATTTTCGTTGAATTGAATAAGCTGCTTACTTCCAATTCTTGTCTCAGGATTGCTTCTGACAGAACCCAGATGAGATCATTATCTTTTGTAATGCTGGGATTTTGTGCATGTGTGTGTGTGCATGCACAAGCTCACACGCAGGTACATGTTGCAAAAATGTAAGTGAGCTGAGTGTTTGCAGGAATTGGAAGCATTTAGAGAGCTTCTGTTCCACTCTATTTACGTTAAATCCCTTTGTGATATGCATAACTGTACCTCATGCATTTTACATCCTGGTACAACTTGTAAGAATTTTCTATCTGGAAAGCTTCCACTGGAAGGTACACCAGGCTGAATAGGAGCTGGGGTTCTAACTGATGTATTAGGAATCAAATCTTTAACAGTCCAAGGAAGTAACTCTAGTTTTATGTTGGGATAAAATTGAACCTAAACCTTAGGAAAGTTGGGATTTAGTTTGAAAGATTCTTTTCTAGAAGAGAAACAGATTTATAGGATGAGAAGGAATTGTTTTCTCTTTGGGCTGTCATTCAGCTTTTAAATTACTCTCAGCACATTTTATTTCACCCTTTATACCCCTCTCTCTATGTTGTACTTTGCCTTTTATAATAGATAAAAGATTTTGTGTCAAATTATACCACCTGGTGAGGCGCAGAGATGAAAATCTCATCACTGGTCCCTGGGCTGTTAAAATGGACTCATACACAAAGCTGCAGACCCTCCCAACTTGGGGCGCCATCCCAGGGCTTCCTGCTCCTGCCTTTATTGTGACCTCTGTAATGATAGGGTCTAATTATTGGGCCGCTGAAATGATTTCCCTTTGCACATGCTGACTGTATGCTTCCCCCCTCCAGGATGTGTCTCCTATTACCCGGCACCCCCTGCAAGCACTGTTCATCTGGGCCATTCTTCAGAACAAGAAGGAACTCTCCAAAGTCATATGGGAACAGGTAGGTGTCCAAGCCCACACCAGATCTATGCCAAATGTGTGCATTGTTATAGCAGGTCTGATCTTCTCAAAGCTCATGTGCCTAATTGCAATCATCACTAACAAGGACATCTGATGTCCATGAACATGGTTGTGCCTCTGTTGATGTGTTTGGGGAGTGGTTCCTGCAAATCAGTTGTTCTTGGTGGGCAACCTGGTAGGCATCTGCTTTTGTGGGGTGTGTGTATGGGTGAGAATGTGACTGTTTTCTGGGTGGATGAGGTTTTTTAATTTAATTTTAAAAGTTAATTTCTAGGGTCGGATGTGGTGGCTCATGTCTGTAATCCTAGCACTCTGGATTGTCTGAGCTCACAGGTTCAAGACCAGCCTGAGCTAGAGTGAGACCCCATCACTAAAAATAACCAGGCATTGTGGCAGGTGCCTGTAGTCCCAGCTATTTGGGAGGCTGAGGCAAGGGAGTCACTTGAGCCCAAGAGTTTGAGGTTGCTGTGAGCTGTGATGCCATTTATCTCATTATGGACAGGAAGCAGGACCTGTGAAAAATTCTGCTTTGGAAAATATTTTGAGAATTTTCTTTTTTATTTAGCATGGAACAATTTTTGTAAATGATATATGGATACCTGCACTCCATTCTCAATTTTTAGAGAATGAAATTGGATATGGAATTCATGCAGCCTTTCTGGGCATGTTGTCTGGGTCTTCTGTGTTCTTATCCTCCCCCCACCAACTCTTGGAGATGTGTCAGTATGAGAGAGGGTTAGTCAGACCTCCTACCATCATCGTCTTCTGTCATTTTCTCATGACTTTATCTTGATATGGTATTTTGTATGCTAATTCCAAGTTCAAGACCTCAAGCACATCCAGGCTCAGGGTTATTTTGCGCTCATTACAAATTTTACTTTGCATCATTAGGAACCGTTTAGATTCTACCATTGCCTCCTCTGCCATGCGTTCCTCCTCTGATGTGAGTGTTGACTTGAAGGCACTATGAATTAACTGTAAAATTCTCCACCCACCCCCCTCTATGAAAAGACCAGGGGCTGTACTCTGGCAGCTTTGGGGGCCAGCAAGCTCCTGAAGACTCTGGCCAAAGTGAAGAATGACATCAATGCTGCCGGGGAGTCCGAGGAGCTGGCGAATGAGTACGAGACCCGTGCTGTCGGTGAGTCCCCGGTGACAGGACACCACAGTGGGGGCAGGTCTGCATGTGTGACACTCGAGTCCCCGGTGACAGAACACCACAGTGGGGGCAGGTCTGCCACATGTGACACTTGAGTCCCTGGTGATAGGACACCACAGTGGGGGCAGGTCTGCCATGTGTGACACTCGTGGGTCAGGTGGCTGAGGTTAGCGGCATGTCCGAGCTCTTCCTGCCAGCCTGACTGAGGGCTGCAGGCCCCAAGATCTGGGTACACAGAAGCCACAGCCCCCAGGCCCTGGCCCTTATGGATGTTTCTAAGAGTGAACACGCTAAGCTTGGGTGTGCAGGTGTTTTTGTTTCTTTGGATTTTAGACTTGCGTTTTGCTGTTACAACACTGTGACAGGTCTGAGATTTACCCTGAATTTTGAACTAAAGTTAGCTTGTCAGTTTCATATACAGAAATATTCTGCCAGAGACTCCAGCCCTCTGGGTCTGCAACACATGTGGTTAGCACTGATGGCGGAGGCAGCAGCTCGAGCAGCATCATGGGCTGCCTCCCCAGCCCCAAATCCCCACAGGTGACTCCAGTAATGGCCGGTGCTGCCAGCTGTGTGCTTCCTGGAAGTCAGGAGACTCTGAGCTTTTCATGGGGGCTGCGGTGAGATTGCTCATTACCTGGCATGGAGGAGGGGGTGGGCGTCCTGAGCGTTGCAGGACCTGTGACCTCTGTGTGCTGTTTAGTCCGTGAACAAAGCTTGTCAGTGCCTCTGTGCAGAGGCCAGGTCATTCAGCCTGTGATGAATCAGGAACAGTCGCCTCAACCAGCAGAGAGGTGTTGGCCTGCTCTGTTTTCTTCTGTTTTCACCTGGTGGGTTTTAGTTTGTGATGTGCTATGTGCCTCTGTGCTTGGCGCTCGTCTTCTTTAATGTAAAAGGTTTTCTAGCTTCTCTGTGTTAGGAAAAAGATGTCTAATTATTTCTTTTAATGTAACTAAAATTTTAAGGATATTATGGTCACTTCCAGATGACCTCAATTAGGCAATGGTTCCTAATATCTTGACTTCTCAAAAAGTTTCCTCTGAGGATCTGCACTCCAATTTCTTTGTCATTAGGCAATGGAATACAGGAGACCCTCCACAGCTGGCCACCTCCCTAGGCCACACCCTCAGAGCTCCTGTGGAGCCTCCACAGCTGGCCCCCTCCCTAGGCCACACCCTCAGAGCTCCTGGTGGAGTCTCCACAGCTGGCCACCTCCCTAAGCCACACCCTCAGAGCTCCTGTGGAGCCTCCACAGCTGGCCACCTCTGTACGTCAGTCACACGGTCAGAGCTCCTTGTGGCAGCAGGAGATGACACGCAGTGATTTGAGCTGCAAATCCCTACACTGACCTCCTTAAGTTGATCTAATTTTCATAGACCACACATGCACTACATGTGTGAATCAGTACAGCAGGCCAAGTTTCTTATCTAGGTTGACCAGTTTGTTGCAGTCTCTTGGGTGCTCAACTTACAGCACGCCCTTAATGCGATAGGTTGGTTTTCTTGCCCCACCCCCTTTTTGTACTATGCCTCATCTGCCAGTCAGGAATGGTGCCTCAGTGACATCCTCTGCGCCTTTTGTAAGCCTGGACTCTCACACCCAGGCTGCCCTTGGACTCAGGGGTTGCCTGGGTGGTGTAGACAGTCTCGGGTACGTGCAGCCCACTCCAGCGTCCCTCTCCCTGCCCTGCAGAGCTGTTCACGGAGTGTTATAGCAGTGACGAGGACTTGGCAGAGCAGCTGCTGGTCTATTCCTGTGAAGCTTGGGGTGGGAGCAACTGCCTGGAGCTGGCGGTGGAGGCGACAGACAGGCACTTCATTGCCCAGCCCGGCGTCCAGGTAAGTGATGTTCTGCCACCAAAGACCATCCCCCCAATGGGCATTTCCATGTCAGATGCTATTAACACTGTTTAAAAGGTATTAAGAAGAACCTTCTGCTCCAATAGGAAAGCCATGATAGGGGAGATGGCAGTGTAGAGGCACTGAAAGAAAACTTTTCTCTAGGGACAGTGCAGGAGAAAGAATATTCTTGGCATTTCCACAAAGCAAACAATATAGCATTGTAATTATGAGCCAGGTCTCTGGGTCTCACTGCCTGGGTTTCAGCCACTGTGCTCTTAAGTGGGTATGTGATGAGGGGCCCAGTTACTAAGCTCTCTGAGCCTTAGTTTGCTCATCTGTGAAATGGGAATAGTATCTCATCAAATCCTCGCAAGAGGATTACTGTGAAGATTCAATGAATTAATATGTGAGAGGTGCCGTCACCACTTTAGTTATTAGTAACAGTAATAGCAACAGGGAAATTATTGTGATGTGCCTGAAACCAGTCTAGAAGTTCCCCGCACTGAATTCAATGAGCAGCTGTTTGCACCTGCTGTCCCAGCTGTGGGGGGTCCTTTCTCCAAAGGCTTAGAAATGTGGGGGTGTATGTGGGGACCACAGACGTGGAGGGACCGGCGCTTGTCAGCCTCACTTGTGGTATCTGTGGTCGTGTTTCATCTTCACAGCACCTGCAGGCATGTCGTCCCGTTTCACTTATGAGGACCTAGGAGCTCAGAGAGGTTCTGGAATGTTCTTCCAGCTTGTACTATTAGGAAGAAGCAGTGCTGGGATTTGACCCCATGTCAGTTGTCTACCTCGTTGATGATCCATTATGCCCATTATTCCATTAGCCAGTAAGCAGCAAAGCATTTATGAACAAAATCCATTTGTGGCTGCTGCTGCTGAGCTGTGTTGAATGAGCCTGTGGATCTGTGACAAGGACCCCCAAAGAGCCACAGCTGCTGTCTGATCCTCTGCTGTGTGTGGCAGGTACACCAGAGGCCGGCCAGCTGCCAAGGCAGGCCACACGTTGCTCATGACTTCTTAGGCCACAAACCTCTACCTTGCAGGTGTCTCAGATCCTTGGGTTTTGGGGAGCCTGACTCATGCTCCTGCCCAAGTTCACAAGTCTTGTTTTAATCAGACGCTAGGTCCTTAATGTTCACCTAAAATTCACATGATCATGTTCACTGCCAGCCTGTGGGACCAGCTCCCCAGACCAGAGATCCTGTAGTCAGGACCAAAATGTTGCTGGTGATATGGAACCCAGCATGATACTGTTGATTTCTGTGACAGTGCCACTCAGTGCTGGCCTGGTGGGGGTGGGAGGAGACAGGAGACAAGAAGGAGACCACAAAGCAGGGATTCAAATGCAAGGAGGCACAGGGGAGGCCAGTGAGCCGGGGATGGGGAAGGAGCAGACACGGAAGTTTCCACTGTGGGCAACTTGGGCTCGAGCTCACCAGGGATCTCCAGGAACCTGCTCCAGCATTGCCCATCTGAGTGCAAGGAAGCTGGCTGTCTACCCGCCAGCTGCAATTTGCTGCCTGATGAAGGCTCCTAGTGGTCCAGCTTGTCCTTAGAGGGACAAGCACATTCCAGTCTGTGGTAGCCTCAGGCAGACAGAGGCACGTGGCAGAGGGAGTGGCCACCATCCTTCTCCAAGGAAGGGCAGGTGCCCTGTCTGTGGGCAGGACATGCCAAACTCAGCCCTGTCAACCAGAGCTGGAAGGTCCAGGCTTTCCCTTTTCTCTGCTCCCAAAATACCTCAGCTCCCTTCTGCTTGACGGGTACTTTCTTGAAAGCTGAGTTCCTCTGGTGTGGCTGGGTCTGTGCTCGCCCCTGTAGCTCTTAGAGATGATGTGAGTTTTCTAATTTCCACTTTCATGGGAAGCCCCTCCTGTTCCAGCCTCAGGGATTGGTACAGTCCGGAAGCTTTCTCAGGCATTCCCGTTGGAAATGACCTCAAGAAGCCACTGACTCTCCCTTCCTGACTTCCTTTCAGTTTTCCGACAGAAGCATCACCTGTCGGCCTCCGGAATGAGTCCTTGGGGATTCTGCAGGGAGCATTGCAGAGAAAGGAGCTAGAAAGATAATTGTTTAGCCTTACTAAAGGCTAAACTACAGTTGGTTAAACATTCATAGGTTCCTGGAATTTGGACTCACACAACCTCTGTTTTAAAGTTCACATAACCCAATTCAGAAAAAGACTTGAAATCAAGTAGCACTTTAAATTGGCTTATCATGGGTCCCTAGACTCCATGGAAATCTTTTATAAGAATAAGGCCCTTAATTCAGAGCTACATATTTTTGAGAGGGTGTGGGCCTGGAGAGAGATTGCACAGTGTCCTGCACATAATTGTATTAATAAGGATCTATGGTTGTTTTTTGTTTGTTTGTTTGTTTGTTTGTTTGTCTCTGTTTCCCTGTAGAATTTTCTTTCCAAGCAATGGTATGGAGAGATTTCCCGGGACACCAAGAACTGGAAGATTATTCTGTGTCTGTTTATTATACCCTTGGTGGGCTGTGGCTTTGTATCGTTCAGGTGCGTGTGCACGAGCTGGAGTGTGTGTGTGCAGCCATGTGAGTGCGTGTGTACAAGCTGGAGTGTGTGCAGCCATGTGAGTGTGTGTGTACAAGCTGGAGTGTGTGTGCAGCCGTGTGAGTACAAAGAGTGTGTGCAGCCGTGTGTGCTCTCACGCCAACGATGGTGTGTTTGGAGCATCCCACTCGTGCCTACGCATTCAGTCTGGCGTCTTCCCCAGGAGTGATTTACACAGGGGTAGAGGTGGGTCGTGCCTTCCATAACCAAAGGAGATTTAGGTTTGTTAATCTCAAACCGCCAAGGGCTGTCTTTGGGTGGGGTCAGTCTCTGAGTACGGTCCCCCCGCCCCTCTCCCCGGCTCTGCCCACGTGGCCCTGACGCGCCCTCACCTCTGGTCTAGGAAGAAACCCCTGGAGAAGCACAAGAAGCTGCTCTGGTACTACGTGGCCTTCTTCACCTCGCCCTTCGTGGTCTTCTCCTGGAACGTGGTCTTCTACATCGCCTTCCTGCTGCTGTTCGCCTACGTGCTGCTCATGGACTTCCACACGGTGCCCCAGCCCCCCGAGCTGGTCCTCTACGCGCTGGTCTTTGTCCTCTTCTGTGACGAAGTGAGACAGGTAGGACCACCTCGAGGCCAGGAGCCTCGTCCTGTCCTCAGTGAGCGGCGCTTTTCAAAATAGGTCACTCCTGAAGTTCGACAGTCATAATGTTCCCAGAATAAATGCTCCTGTTAAGTCCGTGCCAATGAGATCTCTCAGCTCACCCTTGGCGAGGGTCTCTCCATTAGGTTGATCAATGGAGATGAATTAGTCAGGAATGGGGATGTGTTCAAAGGCAAGAAAGAGCTCGGACTTTGAGGCCACTGCTGTCATCAGGAGCAGTTATGTACCTGCCATGGCCACATAGCACAACAAGGGGAGGGGACTGTCAGGTCTTCCCTGCCAAGAGCCTCTTAACATCGAGTGTGTCAGAGTGGTAGAGTTTCAAAGTCCTGTAAGTCACTGGATTTTAGGAACTTTGTGCTTCCCTGCAATTTCTTAGGCTCTGCAATTTTTTAGACTCTCTCTCTACCACTGAATCCCAAACTCGAGCCCAGACCTCCCATGCAGTAGAGGTTTCACCAGTAGTAGTTGGAGAAATAAATGTTTGAGGTGAAGGATGGTACTGTCTGCAGACCAGGATGAAAAATCATCCCAGCAAATCTCTCCAGATTTAGCAGCAGTTTACAGATCGTTTGAGGACTGCTGTTGGTGTCACTTCTCTTGTCCCTTCTGAGACCAAATCCAAAAACATGCATCAACTCAGCAAGTGTGTCCTGGGAGCATGCAGTTTGTGACATACGCTGGCACATGCTACAGAGATCTGGCCAGGGGAGGATGCTGTTCTGGCCCCTACAGAGTCACTGACTGGTGTCAGAATCCTTGTTGGCTTAAACTGTCATGCCAACGCTGGTAGAATTTTTTTTTTTTTTTATGACTTCTAGAAGTCCTGGGCTGAGAAAGCATGTCCTGGTCAGTGAGTGAGTCTGCAGGGGGTGTGAGCAGGGAGGATCCTGGCACCAGTGCGCCATGCCCTCCTTCCCTCACCTCATAGGATGGAGGTGCTGAGGGGCGATGTGGAGGCAGAGGAGGGATGATGAAATGACACTCGGCAGTGTGGGACAGGGCAGGATCATCAGGCTTTCTGGGTTCTGCTAGAGTGCAGGCGTTTCTGCAGCTTCAGATCATCGTGCTGAAGCCACACCTTCTGTGTTAGTTTGTGTGGCTGCCATGGCAGTGCCCCACAGACAGCGTGGCTGACGTGACAGAGGTTTGATGTCTCGCAGTTCTGGAAGCCTGAAGTTTGAGATCATTTGTCAGCAGGGTTGCTCCTTCTGAGGGCGGGAGGGAGAGTCTGTCCCGTGCCTCTCCCCGTGGCGGTCTTTACAATTCCTTGATTTGCTGAAGCATCACTTCAATCCCTGCCCTCACGTCCATACCATGTTCTCCCTGTGTGCTTGTCTGTGTCCCAATTCCCATTTTTCATAAGGACCAAGGCCCATCCAACTTTAGTGTGATTTCACCTTTGCCTTGTTAGTTATTTCTGCAGTGACACTATTTCCAAACAAGTCCATATTCCCAGGGAGTGGCGGATAGGACTCCAGTGTATGAATTTGGGGACACACTTCTACTCATGACACCTGCCAACTTTTCTTTTCTTTCTCTCAGCTGCCACATTTTACTTCTTAGTTTTGTGTTTTAATTACTGAGTGTTGGCAGCAGCAAGGACATGAAAGAAGCAGAGAGAGATGGAGGAGATTCAGCATTGAAAGAGAATGGGCCCAGACCAGAGTGAGAAAGTGAGGACAGCACTGGTCTAACCAGGAGCCCCAGCCAGTTGCAGGGGCTCGCGTGGCACCAGGGCAGGTGTTTTCCGTTTCTTAATTGTTGTGTCTGCAAACTGGTGTGGCGGAGTCCCAGGGTCTCAGCGTCTCATTCCTCCATTCCTGTTGGACCTCAGGGGCTGGCACAGGAGCTAGGTGGACACATTTCTGGCAGGAGTGTGTGTTTTTAATAAATGAATTTGGGAGGCAGGGTCTTCACAATTCAACACTAGAGTCAAGGGCTATGTGGGTGGCCTTGGTGATGGCTCATGAGACCAGCACTTGGTCGCTGTGTGGGGACACCCTGCCTGTGTCCCTGGCATGAAGGAGCTTGTGGGCACCCTTTTGGCAGAGTGTGCTTTGGGGGCCTCTTGGAATGGTTGGTAAAACGTCAAAAGTCTTCTTCCTGCTCCTTCAAAGGCCTGGCGTTCCCAGACGTTATGTCCCTGGTCCTGTCCCTGGCCCGTCTCCTGCTGCACTAAGACACGGAAGCTGCCATTCAAGTCCACATGTTACTTGGTCCCTTCTGGCATCTATAGAAGCCATAGAGCTGGGAGGGGGACTTACTCCAGAGCCCTGTGGAAGGCAGAGCTTGTCCTGGGTGGAGGTGCGGAGCGATGCATCTTGGCTCACACCAAGTATTTCAGGAGTGTGTTTTTCCTTCCAACAAGCATTTGGGCATCTACTATTTGCCAGACACTGTTCTAGGCATTGGAGATACAGCCATGAACCAGACTAATATCTCTGCCCTTCTGGAGCTTTCCACCAGTTGGAGATGATTTCTGGGAGCTTTCAAGGAGAGGGGAGGAGCACTGGAGCGACACAGAGGGGGCGAGTCTCACATTTGTGGGGCCCTGGGCCCCGGGGACTTGCATGAATTGCCGACATCTCCATGTCAATTTTGTGTGTGCACTCAGCTCCTAAGTCACCTGTGCGGTCACACAGGAGGAGCACATTTTACTTGCGGAAGGCCCTGGGCAGGCGTGGCATGAGGTTGATCAGGGAGGACACAGACCAGGCAGGGACACTGGGTGGGAGTGGACGGCAGGGGCAGGTGGCATGCGGGAGGAAGGGATGTGGGTCCCGCCTATCCCATCTGCCTTTATCATGGGTGATGCTGGCTACAAGGGCAGCAGTGCAGGTGTTCAGTAAGTGTCTCTTCTCTTTGTTTTCAAGAATTATCTTTGAATGGGCCAGTTTAAATTCAGCAGCGCTGAATTCAACAGCATATGAAAGCAATAGGACTGGAAGCCCTGAGCTGAGAGGCAGCAGCTGAAACCAAGGCCCAGAGAGGCTAAGCAGCTGCCCAGAAAGTGGCAGCCTCGTGGTTCTGAGTCTCAGCGGCTTCTTCCATGTTCCTCTTCAGATCCCACCTTCCCACTCTGGTCTGGGCTCGTCCGTCCTCTTTCATTGCTCACTGGGGCTCTGCCCTCTGCCGCCTGACGTCTTCAGCAGCCTTTCCTCTCTGCTCTGGGGTCCTGAGCCCCTCCAGGGAACTCAGCCACGGAGATGCTTGTTGTTCAGAGAATCCGACACTTGGGGTCGCTGTTTCTCTTCTTGTCTGCAGACGTGTGCACTAGCCGTGCTGAAGGCAGTTGGTCATCTGGAGGAAAGAGTTCTCCTGGCCTGGTTGCTGTCATTAACCTAGGTCCCACTTGTTAGGGGCAAAAACCCCAAATAGGTTCTACCTGTTTTAGATTGTGTCTGGGGTAGAAAGCTATTAGTGTTAGTGTCTACCTCTGGCCTGGATGCAAATGTTGGTATGCTGATTTGGAGTTTTGAACTGAGGTAGTCAATAAGTGCACATGCGGTTCCTAAATAACCCTTGGTTCCATTAAACAGACAGTGTGGATGTTTATTTAAAATGGGATGAATCCCATTCTGTCTTCACAGAGGGCGCTGGTCAATCTTGAGGCCCGTTGAATTTCCAAATCCTGAGAGATAGGAAGAAATACCGTCTTGGCATTTTATGAATCAGCCTATCGCTGGCATTCTGCTTGGAAAAGAGGCCTCTTTTCATTTTCAAAAGTGTTTTCTGCCTGCAACGGTACCTCAGAGGCCCAGAATTGACCCATTTACAGTGTCTCCTGCCGTGTGGGCCAGCTTCTGAAGGTCACCTGGGCCTGGGCTGGGCGAGGGCAGTGCAGGTTGACTGGTCCCTACCTGCCTGGGAGACCAGGTCTTAAAGGGGGGAACTGGGAACAGGTGGGGCCTGTCTCAACCACCCTCATCTTGCCGGGCAGCAGAAGAGCAGATGGCTATTGGTGGACGATAACTGGGACTGCTGGGGCCAGCCAGGTGGGCAGGGCCTGCTGCCTCCCCAGGGATCCCACCTGGTGTCAGAGCCTGAGGGTTCAGGCCTCACACAGCGGAATGTCATCAAACTGGGGCTGCTTGAACCTTGATTTCAATAATGCCCTCTCCCCCGTGGTCCACTCAAGTTTTATTTGAACTTATAAATGAAGGAAAGGAAATCCTCCTGGAGACATTAAGTGTGTCTGGAATCCCTTCTGTGTCTGAGAGTGTCGGGTCTCTGTGGGATCTGAAGAGGCAGGGTGACCTGGGGGGAAGCTGCTGAGAACCATGAGGCTCCACTTCTTGGGCAGCTGCTTGGCCTCTCTGGGCCTCGGCTTCAGTTGCAAAGTGGGAAATATGATATCCGACTATCAGACAGACTCCCACTGGTGAGCTCACTTAGTAAAATGACCATGCACCGTGCTCCTTTGGGGACGCGTCTTTGCTGCGTTCCTGTCTCACACAGTGCTGGTTCCTCACGTGAACTCACTTGGGGCTTCGGTGTCATTGCACGCCACACGCCACCACATTTCCTTTTCAACCTGTTTAACATCTGTCTTGGTCCCACAGAACACTGGATTTCTTGAGAATCAGCATTGTACCTAACCCGCCGTCTTGGTGTCCCAGGAGCCTGGGTTGGGGTATTCCATGTGCTCTCAGGAAATCTATTTGGAATAAATGGACAAAGAAAGGGGCTAGATGAGCACCCCGGAATCACGGGAACCCAGCTGACAGGTGCTGTAAAGGCTGTTAAGGGGCAGCCGTTCCCTCTGTCTCAGTGTTTTCCCCATATACCATTTTCCCAAACAATCATGACTGACACACACACTGTTTCTACCCGTCATTTCTGTGACCACATCTGTCTGCACAGGTGCCTCATACAGCACCTGTGTATAATTTTTTTAAAAAAGGTTTCTTTTATTTTTATCTATTTATATTTCAAATTAATATGAGGGTACAATGTTGTAGGCTACATTGTTCTCACTTCCAAGGTAAAGTTCATGTTATGGTTGAGCCCTTCCCCCTGGGGGTGTGCTGAACACCCTCACTCTGCGCACATCAGTGAGATCCCACCAATCACCCTTTCCGCTCTCTCCTCTCCCCCTCCTCCTTGACAGACTGTCTTTGTGTTTTCTAGTTCATGTGTGCATGTAATTGTTTATATATTAGAAACAGTATCCAATGTATTCAATACTAGTATAAAAAGGTTTCTTTTAATCAAGATGTTTTACTGCTATGGCATTAAACTATTATCTAGTAAACAGAAAAATCTATGATGGCAACAGTATGGGTAACACCTTCTAGAATCGTGCAGGGCACAGCTTGCACCACTGTACGTGGCTAGATGTTCCCCAGTTGACTACCCAGGTCATACTTGCTCTCTGCGTGTTCCCCTTTGAAGAACAGTGGTGGGGCTCACTTGGTACCTAAAAGATTCAACAAGCACATCAATGACTCAAACAGACCTGGAAAAAAATGAGTGGACATTTAAAAATCTGGAAGTGGTTGATGTTCCAAGCTGCTGATGTCCCCTCTCTGTCCCTTTCTGTGCACAGTGGTACATAAATGGGGTGAATTATTTTACCGACCTGTGGAATGTTATGGACACGCTGGGCCTTTTTTACTTCATTGCGGGAATTGGATTCCGGTAAGTGGTCCTCAGCCCTTTCCCTGGTACTAGGGATTTGGGGCACAAAAGTGAAGAATAGCTCTTTGTACATTTCAGTTCCACGGGAAGTCTGTTGTTTGGTTTGGTTCTGTTCCCCCCATTAGAGATTTTTACAGAAGGCCGCTGTGTCTACTTTTTAGAGACGCACCCCGTTTGGCACAAACTGGCGTTTCTTCCCTTCCCCTTCCCGGTGATCAGTCATTAAAGTGGGGTTCAGTTTTTATGATTTTCTCTTTGTTCTTATAGACACTGGGGAGAGATCATTAGAGTTGGGGAGTGAAGAGGATGCCAAAGCTGTTAAATACTGTACAGATTGGGGTCATTTCAGGCCATGTGATCTGAAATGCAGTTAACTTTTACTTGAATGGTGGCTGTGGCATCTGCCCTCCCAGTTATAAGCATTTTTCCTCAATCCCAGAGCCGGAGTGTAGTAACAGGACAGCCAATCCAAGATTACCAGGAAAGGCAAAAATCTAAGGACCCACATGTGAGAGATTGGGGTGCGCCCCAAGCCGTGGCTCGCATTGCCATGCCTGTGTTCCTCCAGGCCTGTCTTCCCTGAATAGCTTTAAGATAAAGCTAGCAATTATATTTGAGCAGTGCTTTTAAAGGGTATCGCTTTGCACAGAAGCTTAACTGTTCACACGCACACCTATAAAGAGTCAGACAGTTTATACTGAGTGCTCACCCACCAGTCTGAAGGGGCAAAACTCCATTTCTTCCTCAAATAACCTCCCTTTCCCGGCATTTGAACCACAGTTGGCTGGACGTGACTCCTACATCGTCCAGTTAACAAGCACAGATAGCTGTCAGTGACCACATTAGCAGGGGACTGGTGTGAACAAGGCAAGTGTCATGGGGGGAGAGCTGGCGAGGAAAGTCACAAACGGTGGGAGGATGTGTTTGGAACCGGCTTCATTAGAGCAGTCAGAGCTGATGTGACTGGGACCCTGCAGTGGTGTCTGTGCCTGAGAGCTCTGACTGAGCGCTGTCCTTACCCTCAGGGTCCTCTCTTGTCGTTGCCTCTACTTGAGTCCACAAGGGCAGAAGACCATGGCCTTGGGTGGGTGGTGTTCCTGGCCCGTTTCCACTCACCCAACCTCCCAGCTCTTGGCTGGCTCAGTGTCATCAGTTTCTTTGTAGAAACAAAACTTTGAAATGTTTTGTCAACATCTCACAAATTCTCTTCCCTCTTTTTCTGTAGGCTCCACAATTCTAATAAAAGCTCTTTGTATTCTGGAAGAGTCATTTTCTGCCTGGATTACATTATTTTCACTCTAAGGCTGATCCACATTTTCACCGTAAGCAGAAACTTAGGACCCAAGATTATAATGCTGCAGAGGATGGTAAGAGCCGACAATATTTGCAGTCATCAGTTTTCTTGGTGTCCTCAGAGTTCCTTTAATCGTTGACAGGAGGGATTTTGTCCTTAGAATGACTGTTGCATTTCACAAACAGTAAGGTTTACTTTCTTTGATGTGTTTCATCAGGGACTTCTCCCAGGTTAAAATTTAACAAAAGATGGTTGTCAGGAGCAAATAACATCAGTCAGAGCACTGCTAATAACATAACACTTAGATTTTACACTTTACGATGTGCTTTCGTTTGAGTCTTAACAATTGGCTAAGAGTGTAGAAAGGAGAGGGACTTTTATACCAGTTTTAGAGATGTGGACAGGTGAGTCCAAAGAGGTTGGTCTATTTAGGGATAAGAAGTATCTCCAGATTCATAGTGAAGGCTGGACCCTAAGTCTCATAACTGTGTAATGTAGACACAGGGAAAGGTGGTGTCAGACTGTTCTGCACACATGACAGGGTTGCACACTGATGGTGATGCTTCCCTAAGTTTGTTTCCCAGATGACCCAAAGCTCCACTGTTCCACCTTTAAATCAGACGGCATTTAGATTAGCTCATCTAGAAGTCCCTTTCCAATGCTGAGGTTCTTGGAGTTTGTGGTTTTAATTCAAAGCATATCTGAGGCATCCAGTCAGCATGAAGTCATGCTATGTGGGCAAAAAAATTTTAAAACTGTTCATTCCCATCTAATAAGGATGGCTTTTATTAAAAAAAAAAATGAAAATGATTTAGGGATTTGAAGAATATGAACAACATTTTTTTTTTCCAGGGTATATCTGGCTTTATTCCTTTAATTTTTAGAAATTTGTTTATGTGTACAGATGTATAGGTTATGTGAGCAATTCTGCTCCGTGCACAGATTGGGCAGTGGCCTAGCCAGGGCTTTAGGGCATCTCCCACCTAAACAATGCACACAGTGTGGAATGAGGGGTGAGACAGAGGGGCCCTCCCAATCTTGGGTTCCTCCTTTGTTCTTGAGCTGGGCTCTCACTCAGAAAGAGTGCTGAGCCCAGCAAGCAAAAATGCATCCATTGGTTTTAATGATGGAAAATAGATGTCCCAAGACCTGAAGATGATGTCAGTGGTTTTTATAAATAAGTGCATGAACTCTGATGACTTAGATTTTCCCGGGCCTTGGACCTCTGCCCTTCTCTGGGGTCCATTGAGAATGGCCAGGCAGCTGGTCCAGGCAACCGTGGGCTCAGTCCTGACTTCATTCTGATGTCCACCTGGTTCAGGTGACCGTGGCCATGGCCCTGACTTCGTTCTGATGTCCAGCTGGTCCAGGCAACCATGGGTGCAGCCCTGATTTCGTTCTGATGTCCAGCTGGTCCAGGCAGCCGTGGCCATGGCCCTGACTTCGTTCTGATGTCCAGCTGGTCCAGGCGACCGTGGCCATGGCCCTGACTTCGTTCTGATGTCCAGCTGGTCCAGGCGACCGTGGCCATGACCCTGACTTAATTCTGATGTCCTCTCTTGGCAGATGATCGATGTGTTCTTCTTCTTGTTCCTCTTTGCGGTGTGGATGGTGGCCTTTGGGGTGGCCAGGCAGGGGATCCTTAGGCAAAACGAGCATCGCTGGAGATGGATATTCCGCTCAGTCATCTATGAGCCTTACCTGGCCATGTTTGGCCAGGTGCCCAGTGATGTGGATGGTAAGTCTGACATGGCTCAGGTGGGTACAACTGGGAGGAGTGGGCAGCTTCCTGAACCTGCCTCCAGGGCTGACCGCTGCTGTGGGTTGAATACTGTGCATTGAAAACTAGTTTCTCAAAACTTTTCCCCTAAGCAAGATTTTACGTCAGCCCTTACAGACTTGTGCCCAATGTTTTGGTTTTTAAACCTTTAAAAAAAAATTGTGCTTCTCTTATTCTTAGTAGCAAGGTGGCCATGGAAAGCAGAGGACTCCTAGCTTAGCAGGCGTGCTGTGAGTCACGCTCTCCTGATGACAGAGTGACTGGGAGCCCCCTTCTTTCAAAAAGAGCAATATTGAAAACTTCATGTTGGAATCTGGAATTAAAACTTTCAGCAGTAGCCACTGCCAGTTGGTTTTTGGAGGCTAATGGTGGCACAGACCCAGTTTGCATGAGGCAAGTGTGATGGTGCAAACTGGGCATGTTTGGAAGGCGCCTGCTGAAGTATCTGGCCGACACTGACAGCAGCCTTGGCCCAGTACGTCCTGTCCCACCACCCTAAAATGATCCTGGTGGTTTCTTCCAGCCAGTGCCTGCCCTGTGGTCCCGTTTCTCAGTCCTCTTGGTTTTCTCTGTCAGCCCCCTGGCCTCGTGCAGGGGATCCCGAGCCTCTCCCAAGCTTCAGCAGAGAAACAGCCCTTTTTCCGTGCGGCCATGGAAGGCACCTTGTGTCATCACCGTGTTCTGAACACCATGCTCGCCATTTCACACAAGCTCAGACACATCTCCTCCCCTGACACCTCTCCATGCCCCACTGGTGGTTTTGGTCTCCAGTGGGGGGCAGCCCCTGGGGATCTAAGGAGAAGTGGCAGGTGGGGTTTAGACACCAATGCGCTCTGTGGGCTGGGAAGCAGGTCCCCCTGGCTGCCCGTGGTTCTACGAGGGGTAGACCCAACACAGCACCTCTCAGGCGAGGGTCTCCGGCCCAGTGCCACTCTCAGAGGCCACACATATGTGCCACTGCCTATCCTTAGAGATTTCTGAGACACACCTTAGCATGTCCAAATGAAATGGATATTGCCTTCCAGATGCCAACCTCCTCCGTGGAGGAGGGTCTGACACCACCATCCCTGCAGCTGTGCCTGTCACAAGCCTCAGTGGCGTCCTTGCCACAGCCTCTGACTTCATACCCCATCCAATTCCTCAGCTAGTTTATCTCCTAAATGTTTCTGCTTTTTTCACCCCCACCCCCAACTAATCCTCATCAGTGGCCTGCCCGACTCTGAGTCCCAACCTCTGGCTCCTGAGTTCCGCTGAGGCCAGGCGATGCTCTATCCTCTAATGGAGAACATGCACTGTGTGGTTCTTCTGGCTAAAACGGCCTGATGGCTGCTCACTATTTTTAGTACAAAGATAAAAACATCATATCCAGTCACTGCACGTCACTTCCTTCATTTCCATCCCCCCCCCCCATCACAGGCCTTTGCACAGGCTGCTGCCTCTGTCAGGATGCCCTGGGCACGGCCAGCCTCCTTGCTCACCCTCTGCTCTCAGCCTGGGCCCTTCCTTCCTGGGCAGGCGGGTCCGGGGGCTGCCTGGTGTAGGACACGATGCACCTTGTGCATGTCCTTTACAGCCCGTCTCATGAGCTAATATTTTCGCTTGTGTGGCTGATTATCTGTCAACCTGAAGAGGCTGGAAGTGTCCTGAGGGCAGACCACTTGTCTGCTTTGCCTTCCCTTTCATCCCGATCTTAGGAAATTCACCGGTTCCTACAAGCTGCTCAGTGAGTGTGAGTCCAGCGGGAGAGTGGGCGGCTCTAAGGACTGTGCCTCGTTTGGGTGAAGAACCTCAGAGCAGTGCCTAGGATGCCCCGCGGCGTCTTGTGACCCCAGGGGTGCCCCTGCCCTCACCACTCCAGGGGCCCTCACTTTGCCTCTGGGCTTCCCCGTCCCTAGGTACCACCTACGACTTCTCCCACTGCACCTTCACGGGGAACGAGTCCAAGCCCCTATGCGTGGAGCTGGATGAACACAACCTGCCGCGCTTCCCCGAGTGGGTCACCATCCCCCTGGTGTGCATCTACATGCTGTCCACCAACATCCTGCTGGTCAACCTGCTGGTAGCCATGTTCGGGTATGTGTGTGGCCATGCGCCCACCAAATGTCCGCCCTGGGCCAGGCGGGGCTGGGGGTGCTCGGAGCACAGTAGCAATGGTCCACTTGAGGGACTTACATTAGAAGTCTTGAGGGGATTGGTGGTTTGGAGGTGCTGGTGACCTTCAAGGGACCATATTGTGTCCCTAGGGCTATGCCTTAAGTTTATTTGATAACAAAGACAAGAACCGTGGTGGCCTCCAGTAACCAGACAGTACATTCAGCACTGGACTGTTGTGACGTTGCTGTGCTGGGGACCAAAGTGTGGTTCAACTCATCTCCAAGATGCCTTGCCTTTTGTGGGTCCAGTGGTATGGATTCTAGGATTTGAAGGGCTCAGACTTTCGTGAGTTGCTGTTTTAAAAATTTTAGTTAAACCCAAAATACAAAGAGCAGAGTCTAGAGAATGACTTCCTTTAGGGATCATGTCTTAACAAGGTTGAGGAAGAAAAATGTGACTCTGAAATATTTTCACTGGCTTTGGGCAATTCTCCTTAAGATATTTAGAAAATGATGTTTTTTGTTTCCTCTCCATCTTCCTTGGGAGAGTTTCTAAAAGTCCCATGTGGTGGTTTCAGTGGGAGTTCAATTTCATGTTGCTCTTTTAAGGTAGGGAGTCTTTTTAAGTACATGAATCCCAGAACAGTCAGACAATTAACCAGAAACTATGCAAATTTAAGAACCTTGAGGTGGAAGAGAACTTTTTAGTCAAAACCAGAAATCCAGAAGCTGTGACTGAGAAGATAAACACATTTAATTTCATAAAGAACTTTTTAAGGTAAAAGATATGTCGAATGAAGTAACGTGACAAATGATAGAAATATTCATGATGCCTGTGATGAACAAAGGCTTTTAATTCTTAATATAGAAAGAACTCCTGCAAATTTATAAGAGAAAGACGACGTCATTGAAAAATTGTCACAGAAAATGAGCATGTGATTCAGAGGAGGAAAATTCAATGGCTAATAAATCTATGACAAGGGACTAAATCTGGTGGCTAGAAGAATTCAGAACCAAACGGCGAGATGCTGCTTTCGAATCCATCAGATGAAGGAAAATGAAAAGGATAGTCTGGTGTTGATGCAGGAAAGTGGGCGTTGCTACTGGGAAGATAAATTGCATTTCATTCTTTGGAACGTGGTTTGAAAAGAGCTATTAAAAGGAATGGCATACAGACCTTTGACCTAACACTCCCCTCTGGGACTCTATCCTAAAGATATTGATTGCACCATTTAGACAGTTGCCACAGGGGAATGGGTGAATCAAGTATGTAATATCCACACTATGGGATACTGTGCAGCTTTTAAAAAGATAAAGTTGGCTCAGTGCCTGTGGCTCAATCAGCTAAAGTGCCAGCCACGTACACCTAAGGTGGCGGGTTCGAATCCCCAGCCCGGGCCCGCCAAACAACAATGATGGCTGCAACCAAAAAATGGTCAGGTGTTGTGGTGGGCTCCTGTGGTCCCAGCTACTTGGGAGGCGGAGGCAGGAGACTCGCTTGAGCCCAGGAGTTGGAGGTTGCTATGAGCTGTGATGCCATGGCACTCTACCCAGGGGGATAGCTTGAGGCTCCGTCTCAAAAAAAAAAAAA
>CAUYQV010068073.1:0-41986 GCA_963574575.1 Galagoides demidoff | reverse complement strand
AATTGAATTTCACCATGCAATGTCATATATTATTAGGATATGATTAGTGTATATGATGTAAAAAAACCTATCTTATCACATGTCTTCTTTTAATATGTCATTATTAACTTACTGGAATTAGATGTCAAAAAATATTATATTCATTTGTTGCTATAGTTTGATTGTCCTCTCCGAATTCATGTTAAAGTTTAATTGCCACTGTGTTGCTTTTAAAAACGTGGAGCCCATTAAGAGGTGATTAGGCCTTGAGGGCTCCACTCATATGAATGGATTAATGCTGTTATTCCAAGAATAGATTGTTATAAAAGCCAGTTTGGCACTCTCTCACTCCCTAGCTCTTAGCCTTTCCAGACTCCACAATCATAAGACAAATAACTTTCTTTAGAGACAACGTTTTGCTCCATGACCCAAGCTGGAGTGTCAAATTTTGTTTTTTATAAATTACTCAGTTTGTAGTAGTCTATTATAGTAGAAAAAAATGACAAATATATTCTTACTTTAAAAAAATTTAATTGTGATTAGTACATAATGGTTATATGTCTGTAGAGGGTATAGGCATTCAACTTGAATCAATCAAGTCAGGGTAATTGGGTGTCCATCGCCTTAGGCACTTATGATTTCTTTGTCAGGGATATTGCTCCCACTTCATTAGCTATTTTAACATATAACCTAACTTGTTGATTACAGTCACTTTTTTGATTTTAAAAAATTTTTATGGAAACCAAACCAAGGCAAGTTAGGAAAAATAAAACAATTTTTGTTTAGACATATTTATTGCTTCTGCTTTCACTGCAAAAGGTTTAAAAAGTCTTGATGGTCAAGCCTGTCCCTGCACTCACAATGCTTCTTTCCATCAAGCAAATTCCTCTGTGTTAAATGTCTGCCCACCTTGATAGATGCAACCGCATCCTAAAATAATTTCATTCCTTATATTTAAAATGAGAATTTCTAAATGCTTGGTATTTGCTTGAGGCTATTTCAGTTTTTTCCCTTTTATTTGAATTCTCATCTTATTCTTTAACACCTTGAATTTTCATTCTTGTTAATACACTCTTTCTTGCTGTTTTATACTTTTAAGATAAATCAGGCATATTAGAATTTATGAAACTGAATTTTCTCAAATCGAGATAGGTGAAAACTGCAGCAAGACATGAATGTGTTTTGAATTGATTTTAAATCAACTTTAAGATGTTGAACAACTGTTTTTTTTTTACAATATTCTGAGTTTTCATTTGATGTCACAGGAGAATCTCATAATTTGTCCATTTATATTTTTCTTGAAGTGTGTATGGACTACGGCAGGGAGATATCCAGCATGTAATCAATTTCCTTGGAATTTGCTTCTTGATTTTCCTCTAAATAATTTTGTTTTGTAATAAATATCCATTACAGATAACAAAAGGACTAATCCAGGCTTAGTACAAATGGAAAATATTGAAATACCTCTTTGAGAATCTCATGCACATTAAAATCTACATCTGTATGAATCTAGACTGCTCCCTTTACACTACCCTAATCACCACAAAAGCTATAAATACTCCTAAAAAGACATTTAACTGTTTATACCTATCATATTCTCTTTCCAGATATTTTCACTATTAAAATCAGTCTCATATTCAGTATTTGATTTAATTTTCTATAAACAATTTAACTTGTTCAAATATATCCATTTTTATAACTTTTAATTCTTTATAAATATAAACTTATTAAGCAATAAAAAATCCTAGTAATTAATTTCTTCACACACAATATCATATCTAACACTATTAAGAAGTTGTGATAATTATTTAGCTGTTCTATAATAATTATTTCAAACCCCCAATGATCTCATAAATGCTATGGAAAAATATGAAAAAGCTAAGAATTCCTTTGTAAAGTCTATGAAAAATAAGATAGAAATTTTAATATAAACATATATCCAAGTTTGGCTTTGTGTCTATCAACTTTCTTAATATTTCCAATCTATCCCCCCCCCCCAGGATTTTATATTCTATTGCATGGGAGTTTAGTTAAGAAATAAGGAGTATTTGTTAGAATACTCCATGGCATTCATATGTGAATAACATAACAGCCTCAAAACTGAGTATTTTTTAGAAGTTACAGAGTACAGAAGATTTGAAATGTGAAAGAGGAACTTTTTCTCATGATGCCCTTGAGAATCACTCTTTAACTGATTAAAAGACATATTAGTATTAGTCATAGTAGTAGTATTAAGTATTAGTCATAGATCTGAAGGCTTGCATTTTATTTCTACCACAGGACCCGGCATTATTGGGTGTCCTAAACATTACCCATATAGTCACCATACATAGGGAATATGAGAAATTCTTGTTAGATGTACCTTTATTTACAAAAGAATTATTAGAATACTTTCCACAATATTTACAAAATATCAACACATTATTTTACAATAACGTATTTACCATAAGGCAGAGAATATTTTATAATTAATTTGTAAAATTTTGTAATGAACATTTTGTAAATAAAGGTACATTTATCTTCAGTTTCCCATTTCCCTATGTTCTGTGACTTTGTGGGTGACTTTTGGGACACCCTGTAAATCAGGAACATGGTGTTTATCAGGGGCAGGAGGGCATTCTCAGATGACACATGGGCTATTTCTCAAGGAGGGGCATAGTTGACCACTAAGGATTATTTCTGGAGAATTTTTACATTAGTAAGGTTTTATAGAATCCTCTCCACTTAGAGATGAAGAATCACCCGAGAGTCCAGGAAAAAAATGAAAATAAAAAGAGTTGTTGCTCCAGAGATTGGTGGAAAGAAATAGTCCTCTAATGAGAAAAAAGTAGTTTTTCCAGCTGTGTGATGGTTTTCTTTGGATACAGAGATGTGAGCATTCATTAGTGAGGTGTTGCAGTGGAACTACAGAGCCACAGAATGGTGCTTTGGAAGGAATTGGTGCAGCTCAGGGTGATGTGTGAAACTTAGGACATTAGCAGGAGTGAATGAATCCTAGGGCAATTTAGTTGAACAGGTAACCTAGCCCTCACATTGGTGAACTTTGGAGTGTGAATGGGGAAGCTATTACTCTTACTAATTGTGCTGGAACACTAAGCATGAGCTAGAACTATCCTGAACAAACTGTAATCCACAGGCACTTTCGATTTAGGGCATGATTTCTTCAATCCAAAGTGATATTTAACAACGGCAGAAAATACTCTCAGTATATAGAGTGAAAGCCATGTTCAAGAAAGCAGACCAGAAAACTCTAAAACATACATACATTTATTTTGCTTTTTACAATCATATAGTCCCCAACCAGGTGCTTTAATGTGGATAATTGTCCCCTCCAAACTTCATATTGAAATTTGATAGCTGACGTTGGGCCTAGTGGGAGCTGTCAGTGTCGAGGGGTATAACCCTTATGAATAGATTAATGCTTTCTGAAGGATATTTCACTCTACCATTTCCCTTAAAAGCTGCTTTTTAAAAAGAGGCGACCATGTCCTTCCCTTGTTTCTTCTCTCCCTAAGGGACCTCTGCCCATGGTGGCTTCCCTTCACCACCTTCCATGAAAGAAAGCAGCCTGAGGGCTTCACCATGAATTAAGCAGATGGCCAGTGTCAAGCTTCTTGTACAGTCTGTGGAACAATGACCCTCACAAACCTCTTTTCTTTATAAAATTTAAAACTTGTCTAGCCTCAGGTATTCCTTTATGGCAACACCAATAGACTTAGATACCAGGTAACACAACAATGTTGATAAAAGTAATGTACTGGCACATCCATACCCCTTGAAAAATCAGGAAGCTTCATTTGTGAAGCAAAAGTTTTCATTCTACAGATTGTGTGTCTGTCGAAGCCAGGAAATGCAGAATTTGGTACAAAATAAAGTGATTCAATTCACAGGAATCCAAATGATTAAGAACATTTCACTTTTAAAAAGTTAAAATTCTTCTCAATGTGACCTTCAAACTGTGAGATTGCTATGGGCTAAATAACTATGTCTCCCTGAAATTCATATTTGAATGCACATTAAAACCTCCATAGTTGACCATCTCCCTATATTGACCATCTCTTTAAGTTTACCTAATTTTCATAGACTGGACATGCCCCACATGTATATAGCAGCACAGTAAACCTAGTTCCTTATGCTGACCGTGTCTGAATGTTGAGCAATTATTTAGAGTCATTTAGGAGGTTAACATACAAAAGTTTTATTGAATGTGGCAGTATTTTGAACTCGGTCCTTTGGGAAGTCTTTAAGAGTAGAGCCCTCTGGATGGCATTCATCCCTTTATAGGAAAACATCACAGAGCTAGCTCTTTGTGATTTCTGCCTTGTAAGGATACAAGGACGTGTTGGTTGTCTGCAACCTGAATGAGGGTCCTCAGAAGAAACTGACCATGCTGGCATCCTGTACTTGCACTTTCAAGCTCCAGGATTTTGAGAAATAAATTTCTGTTTAGGCTGCCTCATATATAATACTGTCTTATAACAGCTCAAACTAAGACAATTTCAACAAGGCTTTATGGAAATGCCAAGAAATCTTTGCTTGAAAAAGAAAATGAAGATTGCCTAGTCCACAATTTCAAAAACTAATTTATCCTTAGTATCATGACCTATAGGAAATAAACATTGTTCTCTACTGGGATTGGAAAGAGGAAAGCAGATAAGAAGAGTTTCCCTAAAACTGACATAAAATGTCCATTGGTCACCTGAGGTTGTAGCTCACATATGTGGAAAAACAAACACTCGGACACTCAAATGGCGGATGGAAATTATGATTGATGTTCAAGTCTTTCTGTGGAATTGGGAGGACTTATGCTAACTATCAAAGAGAAAGAATCTGTCAGAACAGGTTAAAGTTAAGAAATTCATGGAGAAAGCTAGTGGGTTGATAAGATAATACATTGAGCATATATTTCAAACTACTGGGGAACAAGAGTGGAGCATCTCACCTCAACATGGTCAAAGAAGTTCCTTGTTCCCTTTGTCAGCGGAGAGTATTGGGAATAAAATCAGCAGCGAGAGAAAGGTCAGACACAATGAATTTTTTGAGGAGGAGATGATGTAATTTTCAAATCTTAGTGTAGGGATTGGGCATATAAGATTTACTTCAGGTAAGCGTTTTTCTCTAGGCATTAATTTTTATTTTATAACAGTTAAGCCTGATGACTCAAGTATCAAGAAATAAGACCAGAAGAATGACTTGATACATGGGAGATGAAAAACTCAGGGCGGAAATGGCATTTAGTTTCCAAATAAAGGGGTACATAATTGTAGATACTGGAAAATATAACTGATAGTTTCACTGGCCTAATACAAGCTTTCTTTTGGGAGGAAATTTGCATTTGTGGTTTTGTACTCCTTGGCAATTGGACAAGGCAGTACACTCCATATTATTTTTATAGGAGTTAGAGTCATCCTCCTTTATTACCTAATCATTTTCCAAAAATCCCACTTTCAAGTATTATATTGGGAATTAGGTTTAAACATACACATTTTGGGGAGGCACAAAATTTGTCTATAATAGTGCCTTTAATAAAGAAATGAGATTGAGTTGTTTGTTTTCTAACATAGTAAAACACTGGAGTATTTCTAAAAGGCTTTTAACCTTGATTCTTCAAATTTTATTCTATATTAATAGTTTTTAAGTTAAATCATAACTATATATATATATATATATATATATATGAGATACAATGGATGATTTGATATACAATATGGAATGCCTAAAGCAAACTCATTACTAAAAGCATCATCTCACTTACTTCTTTTCTTACAGTAAGACATTTACACTTTACTCTCAGTTGTTAGAAATATACCCTTGCATTGTGCACATTAGTCAAGATCCTGAGATTGACCAAGAAGGGCTGTTTTCCTTCACCCTGTAACCCCGTGACCAGATCCTGAAAATAACAATCTATATAATGACAAAGGAGCACACTTTGAAAATAAGGCAGAAAAGGTTTAAACTAAGGAATGGATAACAGTGAAGAAGAAACTAAAGGGGATGTTATTTTTATTAGTTGCCTATCTAAGGAAAAATTATGTAAACTGATAGAATAAAATGTGATACAGAGAGAAATGTCAATATCTCTCTGTGCCATCTGCTGGCATGCATGTGTGCTCTATTAAAGAATTCTAAGATTTCTTAGTAATGGAGTTTATTCATTCCCATCCATTTGTATGTTAAGGGCTTATACAGCAAAATCGTAACTCACAAGCATCTGGACATAAAATTTTATTTTCGATTTATTTCTTTAACTTATGTATTGGTAAGTATAATGGACATTAAGTTTGGGGGAATCGCATTACAAGCCTGGTTAGAGGGCTTGTCTGCTAAAGGCAGTGGGCAAGCTGGCTCAGTTATTAAGCATTTAAAAAGATCCAAAAGTATACCATGTACTTAAAGTCTAGTGTTTCTAACATCAGCAAAATGTTTGCTATAATAAATTGCAATACTTTTATGTTTCCCTACTTCCTTAATCCAGTTGTCTAGGGAGGTCATAATCTGTTCATAAATATGAAGCCTTTTGTGAACATTCAGAATCATCAATGCATGAGTAAAAGCAAAAGTGAAAACACAGTTTAATTTGTCAAACGTTCTTTTTTTGTTAACTTATGGATATTGCCAAAAAAAAGTAATCAGACTTTTAAAACAAATTTAAAAAGTACAATTAATTTCCCAGTTGTTTAAGTAATCTTTTAAATTAGACATTTGAGTATTTTCTCTGAAACTACTCAGTTCAAAATTTGACTTTGAAAAATTGTTTTCAAATATAATATAGTAAATGAAGAACCCACATTATTTTGAGAAGCTATAGGCAAATGGTATCAACGTCTAATTTTTCTCCTTATAGAAAAAAATATAATGGTGCATTTTGGGTTTATTTAATATTTCCAAGGTGAATTTATTTCTTATATTTTATCTGAAAAGCTTTTGATGATAGCTTAAACAAATTCTAAAAAAAATACTTTTCATCTGGATCCAAATGTATCTATTTAAGTCAACAGTTAATTTATTATTTCATTATTATGATTTGGCTGCTGTAATATGGAAACACATCATTTTTAGTGTCTTAAGAAATATGCAAGGATTCCTTACATCTTAAGTATTGAATTGGAATAAATGTGATTTTAGTTAAAATCCTAATTTTGGATGCTTATTTTCTGTGTAAATTTAAATGTATATATTGGTTAATGGCTTATCTTTCTCCACATTTGAGGTTTTTTTTTAATTGGTAATTTATTTTTACAATGCTATTGCGTTTGTTTTTTTATTGTAAAATTGCAAATATGTACAAATAGGCACCTTTGCAACCTTTCACGTTCTTAAAATGTTCCCATTTGAGCCGTAAACCTTTTCATTTGGCCATAATATGTGATATCTATAATATATTTCTAGAATTACTAGAAACTATCATTTATTTGAAATATTCCTTTAATTGGAGTTTCCTACTCCTGGTCCATTTACCATCTCATTTTAGCTTGAACTTTTGTTCAAACGCTTTACTCTGTTCCCTTAAATGGGTATCTTAGATTTGAACATTTCCTACTGGTGGAGTTTCTTGTTTGACCTAGTATATGATTTTCTATTTATTTCTAAAGTATCCCTGCATCTGGTTTTTAAAAACGTACTCTGGTCTCTTTTTTGTCAGGATAACTACACATTTTACTCTCTTCCGTTCATCTAATGGGATTGAGGAAATTTACAAATATCAATATGTGATGAGAAGGTGACACATTATTCATGAAATATAAAAAGGAAATCCTCATATTGTTTAGGATGTGCCATTTAATCAGCTTAATCCTAGTTTACATGGTAGAAATTACATTTTAAATAGCTTGTTACATAACTATAGCTTTTAAGAGCTGAACTTGAGACCTAGGAAACAAAATCATTTTATCTACAAAATCATTGATCTACTTTTCAGTAGATTCTGCAGTTTTTCCAAAGGCATGGGTTTTTGTTCTTGTTGTCCCTGTTGTTGTCATCATTGTTTTTTGAGAAAGGCCATGGTCTCAGTATGTTTAAAATATAAGAAGAAAAATACTTAAAATACAAGTAGAAAAAAATTATAATATCTGCTTAATGAAATAACTACAGTTTGAAGTTTCTTTGTAAATAACTTTCTAAAAGCAGTTTTGTAAATTTATTTTTTTCTTCTACTTTAAAATATAATGATTCTGACACAGAATTTCTAAGGTTTGGCAATGAGTCCCACTTACATTCTTTGTAAATTCATTTGACTCTGTGACCCAGAAAAGCAATATTTCAATACACCTATAATAAAATCAATAAAGGAATAGCTACCTAGGGAATAATTTATCAAGGCTATTGCATTTTTAACTGTACATG
Organism: Galagoides demidoff; assembly: GCA_963574575.1. NCBI lineage: Eukaryota > Metazoa > Chordata > Mammalia > Primates > Galagidae > Galagoides > Galagoides demidoff. The sequence continues at coordinate 33,661 of CAUYQV010068073.1, read as the reverse complement.
AAAAATTTTACAGAAGTTGGATCTATTAAATTATGACACTATACTCTATAAATGTATAGTATATTAGATATTTCTATTTTATCTTCATTAAGACATTAATGCTTGACCTGATTTTTATATGAAATAGGAATATTTTTAAAGTTTCAGAATACTGCATTTAAGATAATAACTATATATTTTACTATTTTAATAAATTATATTTCTACTTCCAATAACTATAGTTTATAATTTTAAAAGATGAGATTGTAACACATTAATGTTAAATTTATCATGTGAAATTTTAATGCATATCTATCTTAAAATGTAAAACTGAATTGATTTTGCCAGATGGAAATATTTGATAGACTAAAATTCAATGATTATTATTATAGTTTTTTTTTTGCAGTTTTTGGCTGGGGCCAGGCTTGTACCCACCACCTCTGCCATACGGGGCTAGTACCCTACTCCACTGAGCCACAGACAGCACCCTAAAATTCAATGATATTTTCTGAAAAATAATTCTCCCTTTAAGTGAAACTGATAGATTATATCATTGTATTTATACACACAAATTAGTTTGGCAATAGAAAGTCAATTTTTTTCCAAAAGCAGATATTATTATAATAATATCACATTACAGGAACATATGTACATTCATATTAAAAGTTCTTTTAATAATCTAAATGATTTTGTACTAGTGATAATTATGTATGTTGAATAAACTCTCCCCTTTAATATTTCTTTTGTTTTAAGCATTTCTTCTTAATAATAATCGCACATTGTTATGCCAATTGAATATAAGAAGTTCAATAAAGAGTAGGTTAAAATCTTTTAACATAGATATCTTCAAAACCATCTTCCATTTGTGACATGCACAGGTGGTTAATAAAGATGACCATTTATTTCCAAAACAACAAACCAACATTAAGTGGTCTAGGCCTTTGACACCCTATTTCCTTCCCAGGCTTAAGATGACTGACAATCATCAAACCATTAGCTAGTTGGTGGTGGAATCTTGACAAAGCCACAAGCCTGTCAGAATGTTTATTGCAGCCCAATTCATAATTGCTAGGTCATGGAAGAAGCCCAAGTGCCCATCAACCCACAAATGGATCAATAAATTATGGTATATGTACACCATGGAATATTATGCAGCCCTAAAGGAAGATGGAAACTTTACCTTCTACATGTTTACATGGATGGAGCTGGAAAATGTTCTTAGCAAAGTATCTCAAGAATGGAAGAAAAAGTATCCAACATACATAGTCCTATTTTGAAACTAATTTATAGTTTTCATAGGGATGTTATAACCTAATTATAGCCTTAGAATATGGGGAGGGAGGAGGGGGTTTGGTGGAGGGAGGGTGATTGGTGGGGTTACCCCTATGGTTTATCTTATAAGGGTACAAGTCAATCTTTCTAAAAGCAGAGTATGAATGTCTTAACTCAATAACTAAGAAAATGACATGAAGGCTACGTTAACCAGTTTGATGAGAGTATTTCAAACTGTATATAAAAACATCACACTGTACCCTGTGATTGCATTAATGCACACAGCTATGATTTAATAAAAAAAAAAAAGATTTTCCTTTATTGCTCCTTCCAAAGTCACAGCCACTTAACCTGTACCTGATAAAGTGTAATCTGGTAGCACCTCCCAGCTTTTAAAGGCAAAGTAAATTATTCTCAGAAGTTTTCAAATTTCAGAAAGTCTTGTGTGTACTTCATTACAGTATCATGATAAAGGGCCAAGATGCTATAATTTTCAAAACTCCACATTTGAAAATTCCTGCAAATATATTCCTTAAGATGATGGTACTTAGTCCCTTAGCATTCCTTATGATATGACTTTGAATTTGGCCCAAGCAGTAGACAAATCAATCCTTGTTGTATTAGCTTTCTCATTGATAATGCAAATTTTAAATAGTTATTATAAAATGCTATGTCTCATTCCTAAAATATGTAAGTTAAACATGTATTAGATATAGATAGGAAACCCAAAGTCGTATTTGGCATAGCTGCAAAATGCTGGTCTCAGCTTAGAACTCACTAACCCGACACCTTGACTATCACATCAGCTCAAGCTATTATCAAATTCATCAATTTTTTGAGCCTTTCTGAACTAGTTCCTCACTTATTCTAACCTTTTATTTTCATACAAATTAGAACATTTTGAAAATCTTTAAACTTACATAAGTAGCTTGCTTTTTAAAGAAAAACAGTAATTTGGTAAATCCCACTTTAAATCAAATCTAAAGCTAATATTTTGTTTGATATCAATAAATGCTTATATAAGAATGATCTAAATATTGCATTACAGAAATGAAGACTTTTATTATATAAGAAGGAAAATGTGCTGGCATGTGTCACAGATAAAATTAAAAGTAATTTTAGTAATTTAACTGCATGTTAAAGCTTATTATGCTGTAACTTCAGTTTTTTCAGTGACAACTGATTTTCTTTAACTCCCAGGAGTCCTAATTCTTGGTTTGTAGCTCATTGTAAAACCTATGTATGCAATTAAAGGAAAAGCACTATTATTGATTTAGAGAGACACACCTTATACTGATACAACTATCAATTAAAGATTCCAAAATAGCCTGCTGAGATGATGTTATTATGTCATATATCAATCTCCAGAATATGGTTTCCTCAAATCATTTTAAACTGTTACAACCTTAATACAGTATGACATTTTTTTTTTAGCTGAGGCAATATAAAAAAAATACCAAATTTTAATATGGTGTATTTCTAAGAGTTTCTGTTATTCTTTTAAGAATAATTTGTAACAGTTTTCCAAAGACTGTATAATTTAAGAATGGACTTTTGCAGCTAAAGTTTTGTGAGTTGTATACTACTGATAGTTTCACTTCTATAGTTTAAATTTCAACATATTTATCATTATTTGAGAGATAATATACAATAACTATTTCTTGTTTTATGATATAGTATTATAAATTTCTTTCATCATTTTCATTTTAATTCAACTCATCATATTAAAGATAGAATTATAAATAATTTTCATCTTCAAATTAGTTGGTCAATGATAAAAAAATGATAACATTGTGTGTTGGGCAAAATTATGTCATTCATTACCCCCAAAGATCCTGTAATCTTAAAAAAAAAAGAACAGATTTTATCTGGCAGGCAGCTGGGGGCCTACCTAGGGGTGCGGTCCTTTAAAACCTGTGGAACTGGTGGTGATCAGGGGGGAAAAATAACGTTAAAAGCTTTAACAAAATAAAAAGATAGGACACACAGAATAGAATTTTCAAAGGTGGGACCCAGGGGACCACCACTAGCTTGTGGGGCTTCTGTGAATGTCCTGAGTGTTTGTTCTACTTAGCTTTTATGAAGGCTATTTTCTCATTTAGCCAAGAGGATCAGCTGAGGGAGGGAGTAAAATGCAGCAGTTTCTGCGTAAGCATGTCAGTTCTTATTCTATCTAGAATCATTAACTTTAAGAGTCTGAGCAGCCTTGAGAAATGTGAAATCTGAGCCTTGTATGGGGGCAGCCTTCTGTTGGTGATCACACACACAGATTCCTTGGGGGAGGTTAGACCCCTATAACTTCTCTATGGAACAGAGGCAGTGGCATCAGTTCTCCTCTGAAGAATCAGTGGAAATGGGGAATTCTCCCCTTATCTCCACCTAGAGCCATTTTCCTCTTTGACTAGGGTATAAGCTCTCCTGCCCATATTTCAGGGCACCAGCTGTTCCCTTCACCCTTACATAAATGCCCTGGCCATTATATAAATCCCCACAATGGGTATTTGCTTCAAATGTTGATTGGCAGGGGACAGCCTGATTAATGTTCCTTCCAAGGCCTTGGACGGCAGCTTTTGCTATGGCCATTGTTCTTCAGAGTGTTTATAGACCCAGCAGGGTGTTTGCAGTCTGTATCCCTTGCAGGCCAGGCTTCTAGTAAATGCAGAAACTGCTCAGATAAAGTAATTTAACTGCTAGTTTAAAAGTATTCTAGCTAAACTGTTTTTATTCTGCCTTGCTCAGCTTATTTTTCTGTTCTTCTCCCTTTTCTGAGAGTGTTTTTCCTTGCCTAGAATGGGGTCTTCAGTCCCCTTTCTCCCTGCAGCAGGCCTCTCAAGCAAAGCTGCCCTTCTCACACCAAACGTGGGGCACGGCCAGAGCACTGCAGTCTCTGAACAGAGTTGCAGTGGAGGACTGCAGATCCCGTGGTGGTCCACACTGTAACATGATTCAACATTACTAGCTCAGGTCGTTTTTATTTGAAGCCTTGGGCTAAATTTTCTTCAGCTGCCTCTACTGAAGCATCCTTAAGGGGGGAAGGAAGGAGAAATCTCAAAGACACTTTTCACCACTGTCACTCAGTACCTAGTATTTTTGCATACCAAATCCTTCTCCCTTGCCCTTCTTCCTTCCACTTCAGGGTTCATAAAACTGCCAGAGACTTTTGTTCTGCCTTTACCCAACAGTGAGGCACCTTTTATTTCTGAATTCACTCCTTACTCTTTACCAAAGTACTGTTCCAACAGGAATCTGCATTTTCTTTCATTTTAGACTCTTGCTTCTAATATAGCTGTAAATGATTTAAAGCTTAACTCTTTCATTTTTGTCCTGTTGCTTTAATCAGTTACTCCAAACCACACAACACAATTCTCACTCTCCCTGCTCAGGGGAGCTCCTGACAGATATCCTTTTACCCTACAGATTAAATTAAAAACCAAGGGAGTAGAAAATAATAGATGTGATGCATTTTGGCTTCAAAAATCTATAGTATACTATTGATATTGTACCTTTTTCTAAAAAGCAATTTGTTTTTCAATTGGGAAGACTCAGAGTCTTCAAATAGGAAAATCTTGGAAACATCATTTTGCTGTAGTACATGAAAAACTTACCCATCTTTCTTTTATTTTCTGGCAAACATTCAAGGTCAGACAATTAAGTTCACAATCGCATCGTAGTAAAAGTGCTACATACCTCATTGCTGAATATAGTCATCATCCAAGTATCCTCCTCAGCCAGCTGGTGACCACAGTGATAGTCACCAATGAGGTAAGTAGCACTTTCTCTAGTATAAGTTTGCAAACATTATTGTCTGACCTCATGTTAATACAAGGTATATTCAAGGATCCATTTGGATGTGAGAGAGATAATCTTCTATTCAGATTTCCTTTTCTATCAACTTTCAGGTTATATTCTGGTGAATTCAAAATTCATTCTCTGACTGAGAAATGTCATTAGCTAATAGCAAGATTGTAAATCCATCTACCTGATAGAGACCAAACAAATGATGGTTCATTTTAGAATCAATGCACTAATTTCATATTTGCTCCCAAATAAAGACCTTCCTTTTGAATAGGGAAACATTACACTGCCACAGGAAAAATAACAAATCCCTCCACCCCACCCCCAATTTAGCAATAGTGTTCTGGCAAGAAATATCTAGTAACTAGATTCAGTTAAATTGGTCAAAAAATTTTAAGGCAAGAGAGAACTGGAATATGAGTGTTACGTTTAAAGAATTTTTTTACTTGCCTATTTTTGCTCCAATTATTTCTTTCAGATAGTAGTTTTTTTTAAATAGTTGAGTGAAGATATATGTAATTGCAATATATCTTATATATGCAGGTGCATTTTAACTTAGCTCTGTGGAAGTAAATAGAGATCTTTGTTTATTTGAGAGATTTGGGAGAAGTTTATGAATTACTGGGTTACTTAGAAATCATATAGATTTCCTGTGAAGATAAGTTAAAACATTCCCTATACATATAATTAATTAATCAAGTTCATTTGCAAAGCCAATGCCCTAATGGGATATGAAGACAATGAGAAGAAAAAGGGCATGTCCATGAGAGATGCTGAGATACCAAAGGCAAAATTAGACTAACGCTGACCTCTGCTTATAGCTCTTTTAAAAATTAAAACCTAAGACCAAAAAATCACACAACTCCACCTAGAAAATTGTTTTAAGGTATTCATTTGCACTACGATCTGATCAAAGAGATTTCTAACTCTTAGGTAATAAAGTTGTCACTCTTTCTCAGCATGAGACAGAAGAGATATCATAATCTTTTACAGAAAAGCTAGGAAAGTGAAAGTATACTCAGGAAAAGATCTTTTAGCTTAATCTCAATAGTTGTATGTTACCTTATCAAAGTAAATTATTAGTAATAGTCATTTATGATCTTATATTCAACTAAACAATATCTTTGTATTGCTACTATAAAAATATGTGCTGTATACTATATGCTTCTTAAATATTACACTATTATTTTTATGGTATGTAATCTTGTAAGAATTGTATAGTCACCTGTTGAACAGAGAAAGAAAGCCATTCCCTTTAATGCCAGTTAACATTGTTTAAATATATAATTGCTTGAAGTAAATATCAATTGCTTCTCCACATATTACTGCAAACAATCTCTCCTTGTATAATATTTATACCTAGTATATAATGGTATTAATGAGTCCTGGCGCTATCATCATAAATAGTATTATGGGATATTTTAAGTGATCAATTTCAGACTAGGCTGATCTCCAACACCATCGTGACTGGGCTCTATAATTCTTTTGAGTAATCAGAATCTTCCAGGAATGAACTCTCTGAGTAAAAGTTCAGTGCACCTTTGATGACATGTACTTATTCTTTTAGAAAATGTATTAATACTTTCAAGTCACTTGGGCACCATTTTCTCTATATAGCCACATAGTGGTTGCACAACTTAATGCTAGAATTGCCATGTAGTATTTGGGTGGATAGAATCATAAATAAAGGGTGAGTTTTTTATAAGCTTCTCAGTCTTTGACATAAATATCCTCCCCAGTCTCTGCCCTCTCCAGTCTCAGGTTATTATGTGAGACTAAAACATTACCCCTTTACTGGCCTTATTCCCTGAAATATAGCCAGGCCTCTCAATTTCTCCAGACCAACAGGCCTGTGTTGCGCACTTGAATCCTCAATTAATTTGCCTGAGAGTAACTGCGACACATTCAACAGTGCATACAGACTTTGCATTCTGTTGCTTAAATAGCTTCATTTTTAGAGCAAATTTATTTCTTCTCTTTTGAATATTATAAGAACCAGGGAAGTCTCAAACAGAAATGGAATTAACCAAAGTTGTAAGAAGTTTAAGAAATTCAGTACTCAGATTTAATTTTGGAACACTGAGGAACAACTGTGTTTGTTGACTTTTATACATAGAAGGCTGAATTCTCTAAAGTGAACAAAGTATAGAATGAGTTAATAAAAAGAGATCTTTAAAAATATAGGTATTAACTAGCACATGAAGTCTTTGAAATATGAAGTATAGCCTAAATCAATCCAAATTTTCCTTATATATAAGCAAATCCCTAATAAAAATAAGTGAGACTTAGAATAAAAACAGCGTTTAACAATGATAACATTTTTTGTGGATCTCTAACTTTCACAGCAGTTTTGAGAACAAATCATTTTGTCCCTAACATAGAAGTGTTGTATGAAGGTCTCTTTTTTGTTTGTTTTACTCAATGTTACCACTGTGAATTAAAATGAAATCTTAAGGCTCCCCCCTTAGTGACTAACTGACATCCTCTTGCTCAAGAAGATCCCCCAAACTGAGCTTTTCTAGCCAAGAGAAAGGAGATGAGACCTGCCTCATCACGTCCCTCTCCCCTTCCTAGAGATGTCCTCTGTGACTCACTTACAGGCCTAAGACTATGCAAGACCTACCTGTAGGTCTTCAATATATAAAACAAACTACCTGACTCTGTCCCAGTACTTGTTTGTAATTAACAGACGCTTTGTCTTAAGCATTCATTTTCACTTTTAGACTTAACTCTAAATTGCCAGCTAAAGAATCTTTAAACCCACATATAAACTATAAGCTTCCCACTTCCAAATGCTCCACCTTTTGGACCAAACCAATGTACGTTTTCCACACATTGGTTTACGACCTCACCTGATTTCTCTGTTTCCTTGAAATGTATGAAATCAAACTATAACCCCACCACCTTGAGTCCATACACTCAAGGATTCTTGATGTGGCTCCAGGTCATGGTCCTCAAATTATTTTACAGAGTATGGCTTTTTTTTTTCCATCAAAACTACTAAGGAGGATACTCAGAAAGTAAATACATGCCTATATTTCTCCAATTATTAAAAAGTTGCATCTAGTAGTGTGCCAGGAAATGCTTTGTAACCTTTACTCTAACCCAGAATTTCCTGAATTATACAACTTTCCATTTCATGTGATGTATTTTTCCAAGACCAAGTTCAAGCTACCAAATGGATGTCTTTACAAAGTTAGCTGAAAATGTGAAGAGACATCCCAAACTGGATTTTCTAAGATGAGAAAAGTCAATCGCTCCAACCCAGCATTGAATTCAGTCATGATGCCAAAGCACTAAAAGGTCAGTGTCGTGATGCTAATATAGTACTGCAAGGATTTGCACGTCTTTTTCTTTTCAGTTATTTACATTTTTTATACATCTCTGTGAGCATTTGTTTGGAGTCATTTTTGTACATTTATCTGTTACGTCTTACATATTTTTATTGTATTTATATATAACAATCTGTTTTACTAGGAAGTGATGCTACCATGCAATTGCCAAGAGTGCATGCCATAAGCAATGGTTTTCCAGCAGCATTAACAAATTGAAATGACTCAGTTCGGAGTTTTGCACTCATCCACATTTGTTGCTGTGCTTTATCTTTCCAAACATTGTTCTATGTTGTTCTTTTTTACGATCAAGCAAGGCCAAATTAACTGATAAAAGAAGAATTAATACCATGACATTCCATTGCCTTCATCCGTATAAACAACATGAGCACTATTCTTCGCCATTCCCTCTTCTACTCACCATTATTCTCACAGTCATGGGCTATGGAAAGGAATGCTTGGGCTCACCACTTTGTAGGGTGTTGTGAGACTTACTTGTATTGATACAGTAAAGTATTCAATGATGTCTCAGTATAATTTATCCTGCATATGTCTTTACTATTATTAAAATACTTAGATTATAAGCATTATGGTTAATAATGTAGATAAAAAGATAATAAGAAGAATAATTTTATAGATGTATTCAGAGTTTAGTATGTATCAGTAATTATTCTAATCACTTTGTAGATATTCATTTATCTTCTCCCCATTAAATTGCTATAATGTGGGTTGTATTATTTTCCCTTTTATACGCGTGAGAAAACTGATGTTCGCAGAAGTTATACAATTTATTTTCTTAGATTATGTAAGTGAAAAATACCCAGTAAGAATTTGAAAATAGGAAGTGTATCTGTTAAAATCTGGCCTTCACAACTCTGCTCTATTTTCAGAGAATATTGAAGAAGTCAAATGAATCAGAGAGATGATAATTGGTGAAATGAATTGTTATATAAACTGAATGGCTGGCCACATCCCAAAGGAGGGCCTAAGACTCCTTTCCTTCATGAAATAATGAAACAAAAATCATTAGGAGTATGGTCCAAAACCACTGAGAATTTTCATATAACTAAAGGAGCTCAGAAGAATCATTTTCACTCCATGTTGCTGAGCAGCCAATAGAACTAAGTTCTGGTTGCCCACCATGCTGACTTTTTTCAGCATGTTCATTCTTTTTTCCTTTTTGTACTTTTCTCTGGTAATTTGATATATCTTTTAATATAAGTAAATTATTTTTGATGTGGTAATTTTATTGCTGGGTCCATTTTTTATTTTTTTTATTGATTAATCAATTATTTTATTTTACTTATTTATTCCTTTTTATTCATTTTATTTTTTTATTAAGTCTTTCATATCTAGATCATAAATACATTTATGCCATTATTGGATTCAATGTGATGATTATTTGTACAAATTGGAATGTTTTCATCCTATTAAACAACATAGCCATCACTACTTTTACCATATTACAGGGTTGAGAAATTTATGCTCTACACCTGATCAAACCAACTTGTACTTACAATAAGCTCCATAGGTGTGGTACTATTTCAATTTATTTTATTATATGTTTTTCAGCTCTAGAGTTTCCATTTGTTCTATGAAAATATTTTCCACTTTCTCATTATTTTGAATAGCTAAATCACTATCTTTTTAGTTTTGTTTGCTTTTTAAAAGATACAGTCTTGCCCTGTCATCCAGGCTGGAGAGCAGTGGCATAATAACTCACTATAACTTCAAACTCCTGGGCTCAAGCTATCTTCCCATCTCAGTCTCCCAAGTAGCTAGGAGTACAGGCACCACACTGCCTATTTTATAGCATCAAGGTCTCAATATGTAGCCCAGATGGTCTTCAATTCCTGGGCTTATGCAGTACTCCCACCTTAGCCTCCCAAACTATTAGGATCTCAGACATGAACCACCGCACTAGGCAAATCACTGTTATTTTTAAGTCTGCTTTTTCTAATCCAATAATACTATCTTGAGCAAATTTGGGTTTCCTTTCATTGTATGTTTCATATGTTAGTGCTTTGTGTAACATAAGTCATTAATCTTGAAATTCTTGAATGATTGAAAGATATTGTGTATTAAAAAGTAAATAAATAAAACTTAAATTGAAGGATTATCCCATTTTCATTGTCTGCCAAGCAGCAGAGGAGCAGGAAATGGCATTCCAATGGCTCCTTTCTGGATGGTAGGCATTATTAAGTCTCGCTTATCTCTAGTTTATTTTTCACTGCTAGCTATTGAATTTCATTTTTTGATTCATTTTTCTATTTATTTGTTTGTTTGTTTGATATGAAAGACCACCTTATTTTTGGAGTTTTTAACTCCAATATTTATATCCTTAGCAATATATAAGTGCTAAAAATTCTACTTTATATACTTTCTTCTTTCACTCTTTACTGAGCTTCTTTTTTTTGTTTGTTTGTTTTTGAGATGGAGCCTCAAGCTATCCCCCCCTGGGTAGAGTGCCATGGCATCACAGCTCACAGCAACCTCCAACTCCTGGGCTCGAGAGAGTCTCCTGCCTCTGCCTCCCAAGTAGCTGGGACCACAGGTGCCCACCACAATGCCTGGCCATTTTTTGGTTGCAGCCATCATTGTTGTTTGGCGGGCCAGGGCTGGGGATTCAAACTGCCACCTTAGGTGTACGTGGCTGGTGTGCTTCTTTACCTTAAGTTCTGCAAAGCTTGAGGATCAGCAAATGTTTCCATGGGAAAACCAGGTACCTGGCTCCCTTCTCTGTTTCTTTCCATCTGAAATCCCAGATGTTTATGTCCTAGCTTCCTAGACAGACTGCAGAGACACTTTTTCATAGTATTTCCATGTTTCTGTGGTTACTCCTTTGGTCTCGTCTGCTTATAAATAGCTGTCTCCTCCCCAGCTGATAAGGCAAGAGTTGAAATGTTCTCTAAGAGAAAAAGCAGCATGTGGAATACTGGGCTCAGTTAAATAAATTTTTCTTCTCTGTTGGATCTTATTTAAAAATACCGTGTAAACACATTTCTAGAATTCATTCCAGTTCCCTCAAAGGGTCCCCTGTAATGAAGGAGCCATGAAATTTTAGATTTAGTAGCTTATCAATAAACCCAGCTGTGATTAAAATAAAGATTATAATGAATATCTCAATGCTGTCCACATATTAGGAGATTCCATAAGGTGCTATGGAGAAAGGGATATATTAGACTTTACTGGGAGAATTTAATGCAGATTTTCTATTAGAAGTTATTTTAAATTATAGTACTAATAATTAACATCAAGAGTCAAAGATGTTTGAAGTAAGGGTTGGATCTCAGGGAGTAGCAGCTTGTGTAAGCCTGGAGAAGTATGAAGTATTACCAGTTGCTCAATATAGCTGAGAACACAGATGATTGAGAAGTAGGTAGATGTGATAAACTATAAGCATGGAACAGATTGTAAAGAGCTTGTATGTCATGATAGAAATACTATCTGTTATATATTTTTTGTTATGATTATGGTCATTATTAAAAAGACAATTAAAAGTATTAAGTATAAGTAAAACAAGTAAATTTATTGTTTTAAAAAAAGTGATATTAAAAGCCAGAGAACCGGGGTATTACTGTTGATTCTTGTCCTTAATAAGACAAGTGCTTTAGTTTGAGATTTTATTCCTTATTGATGATAATGTTATTTTTACCTTCCCTGTAAGGCTTATTCATGTTTTCAATATGATTTATTATGGAATAAAATAAATGAAAATATTTCTAAATAACTACATAAATGCAAGGCACTAGAAATTATGATGGATTGACACAGCACAATATTTGATGTCTTTTTATTGGACACTAGACTGTCACTAAAATATAGTGAGTTTATGGTAAATGTTACACATTAGATTAATAGGACAGAAACGCAATTCAAAACATATACTTGAGAATAATGCGCATACAGCAGTCAGAAATCATAGTATATTTACATATTTAGAAGATCCAAATTCATTTAAGATGCTCTGTCTGTGCTCAGATGCAATAATCCCTCATGCACATTGTGGGGAAGGTCATTGAAAAGAGTAACTTCAATTGCCTTATTAAAATGGCAATGAAACTAGTCAATGTTGCCAGACAAATGAGAATTTGAAGAAGTGTTTACCTTCTCTGGAGCATGTCCAGATGTTATGGGACTACATTAAATAGCTTGTGTTCTGATTTCATTTCCTTGACCCTTGGGAATATTTTCAATTCACCACAACTCCTACACTTCAAACAGCACAATGTTAACAAGTACTTGACTCTAGTTAATTTTGTGGTGGTCATTCATATTCCCATTCTCTCTCTCTCTCTCCTCTCTCTGTGTCATCTCTAACTCCTGTTCCTATCAGGAAAATACATTATCACTTTATCCTTAAGTTTTTTGGATGAGTTTATCAATTTTTGTCAAATATATACTTTTCTTGTTATAATAACTCTTCAAGAAATCGCCTATACTACTAGTGGAGTCATTTGCATGCTGCCCGCGGAATTTCAGATTTGTATAATCTATCTGCAATGATATTTGGCAAAGTTTATTTTTATTTTTTACCTCACAGGCATGAAATCGTTTGTGGTACTCTTATTGGCTGCATATAGTTCAGCCATGAATATTTTCTTCTGAATAGCACTTGATTGAGAAGGGAAAACTGTCATCACATAAAATTTGTTTAAAAAATAGGTACAAAATTTTAACCCCAAATATTTAAAATATATATCCCAAACATACGGGAACCCTGTGGTTATGTCTGTCTACACAGCCAGCTACCTGCTCATCCATCCATCCATTTGCCTGCCCACGTGTCTGTCATCCAAAATACAAGAGTTATCATCTGGCTCTGTTTCTTTCCAGATGGTTGTGTGGTCTTCCTTTGGTTGCATTTGATTTCTCTAAAAGAGCTATGTGTTTTCTAAATCCAAGTAGATAACTTGTATACCTTAAAGACTTTGAAAATGCTAAAGAGTAAAAATAAGAATTTTCTCCCAGGGTGGCCCCTGTGGCTCAAGGAGTAGGGCGCCAGCCCCATATACTGGACGTGGCGGGTTCAAACCCAGCTCTGGCCAAAAGCTACCAAAAAAAAATTTTTTTTTCTATCAAACCTGAAACTTTTAAAGGTAGAAATGTTGATAGAATAAGTACTGCAGTTTTAATTTAGAGAGACACTGGTGATTTGCCGTGCGACCAAGCTGCACTCACTCACACTTCCAGTGTGTGCATGTACCTACCTTCCCTCAGCTGTGCCAACATCCTTATCTAACTTTGGATTTTTTTTTTTTTTTTGCAGTAATAGTTAAAACAACTCAAAAAAATTGCAAGTGTTTAATTATATATGAGTTTAAGCACCTCATGCAGTAAGCTTTTGAACAATTTCCTTCCTAAATAATGCCCATTCTTGTCCTTTTCCAGTTTTTTTATTTGGCCATTATTCTTGGAAAAAATTGGTTTGTAAGAACTGATTATCTAAAAATGTCTTTCCAGCATGTCCTTTGTGTCTTATCAATTACCAGTTTTCTCTTCTTTACTGTAATAGTCTCATTTGGACCCAACATACTTTGATAGTTCCCATAAATATTTTTTTCAATTTCACATCTTTCTCTAATTTACATCCCCCTCAGCCATCAAATCTGTGGTGACACATATAATGTCAAGCATTTGTAATCCTTGTTTTGCATTCCCATTATCCATCCCACCCACATTATTCTATTCTGTCCTGCATTCGTTCCAGTCCCTAGAAAAATGTTCTGTCAATCAAACCAAAGTTGATTGTGGCTTCCTTCCATACATTTTAGTCCAAATTTCAGGAATCTTTCCTCTTATGGGACTGCTCCTTCCTTGATACTTTCTCCTTTTGTATTTTTTTTTCTCTTGAGACAGAGTGTTAATATGTTGCCTCGGTACAGTGCTATGGTGTCACAGCCCACAGCGACCTCAGACTCTTGGGAGTAAGTGATTCTCTTGCCTCCGTCTCCCAAGTAACTGGGACTGCAGACACCTGCCACAACGCCCAGCTATTTTTTCTTTTTCTTTTCTTTTCTTTCTTTCTTTTTTTTTCTTTTTGTTGTTATTTTGCAGATGTCATTGTTGTTCACCTGGCCTGGTCCAGGTTCGAATCTGCCAGCTTGCGTGCATGTGGCTGGAGCCCTACCCACTGAGCTACGGGTGCCGCTCCTTCTGTATTCTTTAACAGCATTTTCTTTTGGTTTGCTTTCTACTGGGCTCTTTCACTTTCCTTTATTGAATCTTCTTTCTCAGACTAACCTCTAAATAGTTCTTTATTTATCCTTCAAGCTCCATCTTCATCTATTCTCTTCCTAGGTGGTCCCCTCTCCTGCCATGGCTTTAGTCTCCATAAATATGCTGATTACATCCAGGCTCCCATGTGCACTGCTGAGCTGACATTCCTATTTAGATATATCTAAAAAGCATCTGATATTAGCATGGCTGAAATAAAATTGATATATATATAGCATCATGAAATTTAACATGGCTAAAATAATGCTGATCCTGTTCCCAGCCATGACTGAGTCTTTTCCTACTGTGTTCACAGAAGCACTACACAGTCACTTATTCAATTCTCAAACACAGGAGATACATTTGAAAATTCTATGCATCTTACAAGGCAAAACTATTACAACAGCCTAGGAGTCTTAGCAATACTTTTTTCCAAAATACATGACTTCAAAACAAAGCAACTACTGTTGTTGGACATATAGATAGAAATCTGGCTCTGCTAGGGGAAAAAGGACAAGGGCCCAGAGCCCACCTCACCAACCGCCCTCCTACCCCCTGGTCAGAAGTTAATGTGCCAACTGCAAAGGGATGCAGAGGACTCTGTAGCCCAAAGGCCGAGATATAGGTACAGTGGTGTCTGGTAGGCAACATAGGACAACCTTAAGGCTAAGTATCATATCATTAGTTTAAATCTCCATTGCACACACACCCCACCCCATTGGGGGCCTTCACAGAGACTCATGGTATGAACACCAAGACTCTGTGATTCCAAGGTGACCTCTGATGCTGAAGTGGGCCCAGTCTAGGAAATATAAAACAGAATCCCTGGCCTTAAGCAAATCCTTTTCTTGTCATAACAGAGGCCTGTTCGTTGTCTGTGGTGAACATATCTTGCTGTGTAAGTCTATATCTTGCTCTTGTTCTTCTTCAGTAAACTTTGATCCACACTTGCCTGACTTTGGGCTGTTTGGTCATTTTTGGTCCAAGATCACTGCATGAACCGAGGATGCAAATCTGGCTTGAACGGGACACTATCTCAGACTAGGATCCTTGCTCCTACTCTTACATAACTCCAATAAACTCCTCCTCCTGTAGCCTTTATGTGACATGTGAAATATGACAACATAGCACCAGGTATACAGCAAGATTTGAATCCATACTCTGTGGGTTTATATCCTGGCTCTGCCATTTACTAAAGATGTAAGTTGAGAGAAATATCTTAATTTGCCAACCCTCTATTTACTCACCAGGAAAAAATTATAGCAGCTCTCAATAGGCAGTTTTGGAAATATGGTTCATTGTTCTAAATATCTGGAACAATGTTTGGTAAATCATACAGGTTCAGTAAAAGATAACTTTAGGAAATCTTGAAAAACTATTTTTTCAGTCTATTGTTAAATCTTCCCAAACTGCTCACACAGAGTTTCTTACACTCATCACATTTTATTCCACTCTCCGTCACATGTGTTTTCTTTGTGTTCCACAAATATTCCAGGTACTTCCTACTCAAGAACTTTGTACTTGCCGTCCCCTCTGCCTGGAATATTCTTCCACCCTATCTTTGCATGGCTCACCCTCTTTATTCAAGCCCTGCTCAAATGCTGTTTCCTCAAGCAACTCCGTCTTATTCTCCCTGTCTAACAGTAGTAACCTATGAGGCACTATTCTTTTATCTTGTTTCATTCTTAAGATAAATCTTATTGCCATCTACAACGTCATTATTATTAACTCGGTGCTTATTTTCTGTTTATATCTTTAGGAGTCTAAACTCCGAGAGAGTGAGACTTTGGTCATCACCATTTCCTAGACTGGAGCAGTGCACGGGACGTGGCTGAGCCTCAGATGTATTTGTTGAAAGAGTATATATGAATGATAAACTCAAAGAAGGGATAGAATAAATCTCCTCCACTGGGACCTTGGAATGAGGTGGAAATGTTTTTGTGACTCCTGTGGCCAGTTCTCTGCAATTGTAACCTGAACATTTTCTAACTCAGGGCATCTGTTGTACCCCCAAAGGCATCCTTTTTCAACTCTTTAGGATCTGACCACTCTGCTGAGTTGCCAGAAATTTTCCACTTTGAGGAAATTCTGTTAGCAATATTTTTATAAAACCAGAATATATTAATATAAACTTTGTAATAGTAATATTGATAAAATAGTGAATATCTCAGTGTGTATTTTCTTGAGTGTTCCAAATAGTGGAAATACTATGTAGATGTACTACATAGTATGAGAATTCCAAAGCAAGTGCGTTATGCCGTTGTAAATTTATTTGTTCTGTTTTATCGGCATAAAAGTTCAAATTTTATTCTAAGACAATATATTTTTATACAGAAAATATTTAAAGTATTCACTGTGAAAAATGTATAAAAATGTTAGCCTTTTTCTTTCCTTTCTTTTTTTTTTTTTTTCTGAGATGAGGTCTTGCTCTGGCTCATGCTGGTCTCGAACCTGTGAGCTCAGACAATCCACCTGCCTTGACCTCCCAAGTGCTGGGATTAGAGGCATGAGCCACTGCACCCGGCCTGAAAATATTAGCTTTTTATTCAACATGTACATAAGGTAGATATTTTTCTGGTTATAATATTTAACTGATAGGCTGCTAAAATATATACAATTATAAAAGTTTCATTATAGATTTGACCCCTTTTTGTTATTCTGGGCTCCTGTGCCTTACAGAGAACATTTTCAGCTTACTTAGGTATATCAAAAAACAAAACAAAGAAGAAGAAGATAGATTTTATTTGTGTAAATTTAAATACCCATAATCAATCAGCTTTAGAGAAAGACAAGAAATGTGTCCCTTCTATGAGATTGCTTTACCAGGGTTCCAAAGGACATGTATCATTCTGTACAACTTAAGTAAAGTAGTGCCAGGAAATAGGGAATACATCAGCAAACCCCCAGGTTCACCTCTTTATAACGGCTCTCCCTTTTTATAAACACCTTAGTCTGCGTCCTTGACATACATTGAAGTTTGTTTGTTTGTTTGTTTCTTGAGTCAGACTTTCACTCTGTCACCCTGAGTAGAGTAACTTCACATCATAGCTCACAGCAACCTCAATCTGTTGGGCTCAAGGGATTCTCTTGCCTTAGCCTCCCAACCAGCTGGGACTGCAAGCACCAGTCACAAAGTCTGACTAGTTTTTCTATTTTTAGTAGAGATGCAGCTTGCTCTTCCTGAGACTGGTCTCGAACTGCTGAGCACATGCAATCCATCACCCTCTGTCTCCCAGAGTGCTAGGATTACATGTATGAGACACTGCCCTCAGCCATTTATGAATAGAAATAATTCCATTCAACTATGTTCTTTTCTGTTATTTTGTTCTTTGTGCAGTATAATTTACTTGCTTTACTGAGAAAAATAAGATTTTAATTATTTTTGTAAAGGAATAACATATTTGTCAGTATTTGAAGGTATAAATCAAAATATGATCAATAGTCTGGCAGTAGTCTTTGATATATACATACATATACACATATATACATATTTATTAAATTTACAGGATGAAATAATTACCAGTTTGCAAAAACAAGTTATGGAAGTTTTTTTTTTTTTTGAGAATTTTGAATTACTTGAATAACGTGATGGTTTTCAAATGACATCGTGCTCTTCTAGTATTTCATCACATATTTCATTAAATATGTGTCTTTGTTCTTTGAAGAATTTTAAAATCATAATTGCATTGAGTTCCTTACTGAAGACAATATATTTTAAGGCCATGCCTTCCCATATAATCAATTTTGCCTTACAGAACAAAGAAATTCTTATTTGTATGTGTTCATATTTTTTTCCTTTTATTAAGTCATATACACATAGATCATGAATAGATTTATGCATATGTGGGGTATAATGTGTTGATTTTCTTATACAATTTGGAGTGCTTACATCAAACTAATTAATATAGCTTTTGCCTCATTTACTTTACTTGATTATTGTGTTAAGGCATTTATCTTCAATACTTGATAGATTTGACTTGTACCCTTGCAGTATGCTCCATAGGTGTGGTCCCACCATTTACCCTCCCTCTACCAAACTTCCCCCCCCACCCTTCTCCCTCAATTTCTCTCCTTCATCCTGAGCTATAGTTATGATATATCTTTTTTAATAAAGTATGAGTAAATATAAATTGGTTTCATAGAAGTACTGAGTATATTGGATACTTTTTATTCTATTCTTGAGATACTTTGCTAAGGAGAATATGTTACAGCTCCATCCATGTAAACAAAAGAAGTAAAGTCTCTATCTTTTTTAAGGATGCATAGTATTCCATGGTATACTTATACCATAATTTATTAATCCATTCATGGGGTTGATGGGTACTTGGGCTTCTTCCATGATTTGGAAATTATGAATTGAGCTGCAATGAATAATCTGGTGCAAATATCTTTGTTGCAAAGTGATTTTTGGTCTTTTGGATATACACCTAGTAGAGGAACTGCAGGATCAAATGGAAGGTCTAGTTATAGATCTCCAAACTTCTCCAAACTGAGTGTTCTCCAAACTTCTTTCCAAAAAGAATGTATTAGCTTGCATTCCTACCACCAGTGCAGAAGTGTACCCTTTTTTCCACATCCATGCCAACATCTGTAGTTTAGGGATTTTGTTATGGGGGCTACTCTTGTACAGTTAGATGATATCTCAAAGTGGTTTTGATTTGCATTTCTCTGTTGATTAAAAATGATGAGCATTTTTTCATGTGTCTATAGACCATGAGTCTATCTTCTTCAGAGAAGCTTCTGTCCAAGTCTCTTGCCCACAATGAAATGGGATCACTTGTTCTTTTCTTAGTGAGTTCTCTGTGGATTCTAATTATCAGACCTTTGTCAGAAACATAACCTGCAAATATCTTCTCCTATTCTGAGCAGTCTACTTACTTTACTTACTCTGTTCTTAGCAGTGCAGAAGCTTTTTTTGTTTGATCAGATCCCAGTCATGTATTTTTGGTTTTGCTTCAATTGCCCAGGGGGATTCTCCTCATAAAATTTTCTCCCAGGCCAATTTCTTCAAATGTTTTCCTTGTAATTTTACAAATGTGTTATACAAGAAATAAAAATAAATTAGTTTGTCAGGACTGTGCCTTCTATTTTCTCCTACTAATTTAGGACCTATGAAAGCATATTCAATGTCAGGTCAGCAACTGCTCTATTGATCTTCTTGTAAAATTCCCCTTCTTTGGAGTTTCTTTCCTACCTCCACCTCCACCCCTGCTGCTCTCCTGTTACCAGGAGTCACTCTTCAAAAACACATGTGAACAGGATGCCAGCCTATTATCTAAGCAGGCAGGAAGCACCAGTTCTCTTGGCAGGAGTAGTTGTGTGAGGAGGTGTAGGTGCCCTCTTTTGTGATACTTAGCTGATGTTCAACTAAGGGTTTTGGCGGGTATTTTCCAGTTCAAACCAGAATCATCCTTTTACAAGTATTTCTAATTTCTCCTGGTACTGAATAGTGGAAGAAAAATTGGAATAAAATGAAACAGTAAACAAAATAAAAACTGGGGAAATGGATTTAAACATGAAGTGTTTATCATCTTTTAATTTCTTGGCTATGCACCTTACTGAGCCTTTGTGGTCCCGACAGTTTTACAGAGTGTGCAAGCCGTTGATATTATGCTAAACAAATACCCCAGGTAATCAGTATATGAAAGACTATTTCTGCTAGATTATAAATTGTCTGCACTTTGATGTAAGAGGTACTTGATATTTCTGACCATGGCCAGTTCACTGAGCACTATTCTTTTCACCTTCTCATTTGTTAAACCATTGCCTCGCTCAGGAAATCAATAATTGATCTTGATAATGTGGCTATATACTTAGCCAAAGAGCAGCAGCCTGAAGTGGGGTATGTTTCTACTAAAACTCTTGAATGCAGCCCATGGGGCAGTCAGTCTAATGTCAGTTCCATGCTTGATGTAACTAACAAGTGCTCTTTGGTGAGCTGAACTCTTTTAATGAGATTATTTGTAAGTATAATGGGGACTGTGGAAATGTGCCAATGGAGGAGTCAATGGGATAAGAATAATAGGGATAGTGAGTAACACTGACAGAGAAACAGGTAGGCCAAGAAAATTGAGCACATTGAGAACTCTGGAAAATCAAGTGAGTGA
This sequence comes from Galagoides demidoff, assembly GCA_963574575.1. Lineage (NCBI taxonomy): Eukaryota > Metazoa > Chordata > Mammalia > Primates > Galagidae > Galagoides > Galagoides demidoff. The sequence goes on along the minus strand of CAUYQV010068073.1, from coordinate 12,960 downwards.
ATTATAGCTGTCAGAGGATGTCTAATGGCAATTATTGATGTGTTTTATAGCCAAGAGTGTGAAAGTCACTTTATGCATTCTCTTTTTGATAATTAAGAGTAATTTATAGGCTTACCGCCCTTTTTCTGTTTCAAGTGGCAAGCCTCCAAAGTCCTTCTTGACTATCCCGCTGTAGTGTGAAGTGGGAACGGAACAATCTCTCAATAAATGTGCTAAAATTCTTAAGTTGTTACTATCAAATAAATATTCGGTTAAATGGCTTTGTTGCATTTTACTCTTAATTAGCATATTTATTTTTAGTAGAGATACTTAAGTTTGTGTTTGATGATACTTTGTACTTATGTATTTTCTTTATGGAAACTAAGAAGACTCTAACTTTTAGAGAACTAGAGAATAAATGCCAATAATAATTTAAGTTTCTCTGCATTTTATTTCTATCCCCTGATGTTTAAACATATATGTCTTTGAAAAACATATATTGGACTATCTTTTCAGTCTTGTATCTCTTCTAGTCTGTCTTTTAATTGTTGTAATTATGAAGCTATAATACTTTTCTCTTGTCTAAATATCCATACTATGTCATGTTTTTAGTTGCTGATATTTAATATATTTCCTTAAATAATTGAGATTAGACCTATTTGATCCTGCAATCCCATTACTGGGCAAATACTCAGAAGAAAAACAATTCCTCTTATCATAAGGACATTTGCATAGACTGTTTATCGCAGCTCAATTTACAATCACTAGAATGTGGAAACAACCTAAAAACTCAGCAACCCAGGAGTGGATTAACAAGCTATGGTAATATATATCATGGGATACTATTCAGTCACTAAAAATTATGGAGACTTTATATCTTTTGTGTTGACCTGGGTGGAGGTGGAACACATTCTTCTTAGTAAAGCATCACAAGAATGGAGAAGCAAGAATCCAATGTACTCAATTCTAATATTAGCTGATAAACTAATATAGGGATGGTGGGTAGGGGGATGAGCAAGTGGGGGAGGGTAGGGAGGGGGACGGTATACGGCACATCTCTTGGGAGATAGGACACAATTATAAGAGGGACTTTACCTAACAAATACAATCAGTGTAACCTAAGTCTTTGTACCCTCCCTGAGTCCCAAACAATAAAACCCAGAACATGAAACATGAAACAGTGGATGGAGGGAGAGATTAGAGTAACAACAAACAAATATAAATAAAACCTGCTATTGGTTGCTGTCAAGAAAAATGGAAAATGTGTGTAGGATAGAGAACCAATGCCAATCTAAGGGGAGACTTTTTTTTCTTTATTTTTAAATTTCCCCACATATTTGATTAACACCAGTGGAGCCAAATAGAAAAAGTTAAAATCCTGCTTATAATATTGCTTTTGAACTCCAGGCAAATGGCTTCATCTTCATAAAGCTTAATTTGCTTGTTTTTGAAATGAAGATTGACCTATTTCACAGATTTGTTGCATGCACATAATTTGAGGTGCTCATTTCCTTGATTTTTGTCTCCCTCCCTGTTCTTGTTTCTTTTTGCTCTGTCCCCTCTCTGACCCATCACATAATAACCCTAGAGGAAATTCCCACAATAACAGCATGGCATGTGTCATTGCGACCTGTGACTCATGTTCTCAAGGAAGTGGAAGCTTAGTGTCTCATTGTCAGCATGTAGACAAGTACTTTATACAGCATCAACCAACCAACACACACACATGTATCACAGGTCTTTATTAGGTAGACATATCTCATACAATGTGAAGAATGAATACCTAATGCATGAAGGAATGTGAAGAATGTGAAGTCGGTCTCACTCTTACATTTACTAGGTCTATATTGATTTCCTTGGGCACTGTACTTTTATTGATGTCATCATCTGATCAAAGTAAAGGCAAAACACTATAGTTTTTGCTACAATTTTTACTTACAGGGCAAGTACATCAAATCAGACTTTAGTTTCTTATCAGTATTTACAAATTGAAACCTGTAGAGACCTAGGGAAAATGCAAATCTATTTAAGGAATTTTCAGAAATATTTCCCTTTAAATATTACTATATTATTCCTACTTGAAATATTTCTGTTTGCTTTGGAGGAACCACGTAGAAAATATGCTATAGTTTTGTTATAGGATTTTGTAACTTGTATAGATTACTTTAAATGAAGTTCATTTGCCCTGCTTGTTGCTAAATTTGGATCAAAGTTGAGGTCCCTTTTTTTCTTCATCTCTGGTTTTCAGTATCCCATCCTGTAAAGAATGTATGCACAGGTGTTTTTTAAAAATACCACATATAGATCCTCATTTTTGTTTCAAGATAATGGTCAAATAGTCCATCAATGTTTTGGTGTAATAATAATTTCTTTAGTTAAGTTGTGTATTACATGACATTCTTATACAAGTGTCCCATATTTTAAAGATCAATTTGACAGGTTTTTACTTTACATTCAATGTTTTAAACCAGATATGACTTACATTATAAATTAAAACATTAAGTTTAATTTTCAGCTTTTAACATAATACAAAATGCTATTGAGAATGCTGAATCTGAGATCATTTTTTATGTATCCTCATAACATTCAATCTTTGAAAGTTTTTTCAATTCACATGTAACTTTATTTCAAAGAGATGTATCACTTTATTCAGTCTAACTTATTTATTATCAGCAGTTATAACGAGTCCCTCAGACCATTTCATTCTTTCTCATATATAAAATCACCATTTTTCATTCGTCCATTATGCTTTCTTCCACATTATTTTTCTGAAGAGCTACTATGAGCTTAAGTCTAAAAGAGTTGGTGCTGCAAAGGAAGAGAAACACTTGAACTGTTTCAGTTAGACTATCAAAACTCTGTGATCAGATAACTTCTCAACTTTCATAAATTCAGCATTCTGATATTTCATTAATAGAAAATATGACCTCCTAATACTGATACACTCCGTCATTAAAAAATTTCCTTGAGAAATGTTAAAATAACATTAAAATCCTAATGTATTTTGAGGCAAAAATAGGTCAAAGCAACTACATGTTTTTCATAGGCATATTGTCTCAAATGGGTGTTGAGTTATTTTTCAAAATTCTACAAGACCATTATCTGAATTGTGGGAGAAAATAAAGTGCCATGAAGGAGAAGAAGTCGACATGATAGTAACGATTAGGTATAATGTGACCATCAGACTCATTTGCCAGGAAGTGCCACTGTCCACCTCTGCATTCCACTGATACCCTTTATCACTGCTTCTTGGTGCATGTGGAGGACAATTTCTCCATATGGAAAATGCCAGTATAGTGGATAAGGACTGCTTTGTAATTATGAAGATCATTCACTGTAACTTCAAAAATGTTTGGTTTTGTTCTTTTCATTTATACATTCAGATAACTCATTTAAAATATTCTTTTCCATTAGCATCCTACCAGATGCTTGTCATATGATCAGAAGAATGAGGCAAAATTTCCATTTATGTGAGGTGCTTATTACTTAGGGTCCATATGTGTGCGCTCTCATATTGAAAGAGGACGACCAGTGGAATCAGTACTTTTCTTGAATTTATTATAATGAGGATGATATAGTTTTGAGTGAAAATAGATGATTTTATATAAAGAAAATATTTTAATGTCTTCCCTTGGTGCATGCTAAATGTTAAAAGCAAGCATTTTGTATCACTGTAACTAACTTATTTGTCGATGGAAGTAATCTAGTGATTTGAAAATTTATTTTTATAATCTGTGAATTTATTTACATTTTAGTTCTGATTTTAATTTTTTTAAAATTTTTTTTATGTAAAATTTCCTTTTTCTTTTATATTTCAGGTTAATTTGAGGGTATAAAGAATTAGGTTAAAGTGTTTTCATTTGTTAGGGAGAATCTCTGTTGTAGTTGTGTCTGCACCCAAAAGGTGTGCCATGCACCCCCACATTGTGCCCATTAAGTGAGAGCACACCCATCTCCTTCCTTCCCCCATTCCCCCATCTTGAAATGAATTGAATTTGTCTATTGTTTGGGCATGGTTTAGATTGTCTACTGGCTTCATATTAGTATTGAGTACATAGGATACTTGCTTTTCCATTTTTGTGATACTTTACTAAGAAGAATGTGTTTCATCTAGATTTAAGCTAATAAGTGGCAGCTACCATCATTTTGTAGTATTAGTAATTTTTTAAAAATACTTTTTTATTACAAAGAAAAGAAAGAAGAGATTCTGATTCTTTTAGAATAAATTAGATAATAAGAAACATTATATCTGTTTTAAATTCTTTACTTTTGAAGCATTTATTCTTTGTAACTGCACGAAACAAATGTAGTGCAAACTATGACAAATGTTTATTTTCTTAAACAACTGAATATTATTTTATTTGGTGTTTTCAAATCATTCAAAGCTGTGCAAATACACCACAAATATTATTTTTAAACACTGTAACCATCACAGCAACATCTTTATACACATACAGACATGTACACACATACACATATGTCCATGAATTTAAAACAGATGTTTTAATATGATTGAATAATTATAGAGACAACATTAGTAATGACCAATAATAAGGCCTTTTTTTCATTCCTCATTTATTATATATCAAAAAATTGAAGGGAAATTTGATTATTCAGTTAAAGGAGTCTATCAATAACCATAAACAGCCTGGATGACTCAGCAAGTAAAGATCAATGACAGATGGCCAGTTATAGTCCAAACAAAACATTCAAATTCTTCCAGCAGGGCTCTTGGCTTAACCAAAGAATAAACAATGTTAGTTTCTTTGGAATAAAATTTTAGTCAGTGCACTACTACAAGCCTGCAGATAAAGTGGATTTCCCAAGAGCACCAGCTATGGAGATGCTGTATATGTAGTCCTAGTCACCTTTATTTCAAATTAATCCAGAAAATTAGTAAATTTCTTCATCTGTTAAGTCATTAGAAAACCCACCCTTGGAAAAAAAAGTGAAATAACAGAACAGAAAATTTAGTGAATTTTTCAACTTTGTGTGAAGTTTTCATTGGGGTTCTACATGAAAGCAAGAAATGGAAATGATTGGAATTAATTTTATATATTTTTAGAAATAATAGATTTGTGCTTCTTCCCTAAGCAATATCATTTAAAAGTAAAGATAAGGCTGTCTGTAGCATTCAAGGAAGCAATCATAGTTTAACAAAGACAATGATGAGAGGATCACAAGGATAATGGAGTCCAAACAGGAAGTGAAAATTAATGCACAAAGTCGTAAGGTCAGAGATAATCAGTGGCCGAATGAAAAGACAATAGGTGAGCCAAAGGAAGTTTAAAATTCAAGAACACCTGGTGGGGTGTTCACAAGTTATCTTTCATCTGCAAATAAAACATTTGATGTAGACATAATTCATGATAAACTTTGGCACGGTCTGTAATACTGGAAATATTTAATTTATATTTTTATGTTAATTTTTTAAAGATTTACACTAAGACCGTTAGACGCTATTAAAGTATAGCTCATCCTATTCTATATGGCAGTTTTAGAAAGAATTAGATGGGAAAGGTCAGGCAAGTTGATTTATGAAAGGAAGTATACAGGAGACCGAGGGGGAGGATGTGTAATCCACATGTGCAATAGGGGTTTTAGCTTCTATATGTTTCATGAAACAGACTGTCAATATTTGAATTCAGTTTATATTCTAATTAAGTCTTATAGACAAATATGTAAGATTCTATTCTAAATATTTATTTTTGTTTTGTTAAAGACTGATCATTTTATGCATTTTATGTTGGGAAAAGAATTATAACAACCATCAAGAGAGATTTTCTTGATTACTTCTCCCGAATAAATATATACAGAAACACTGAATGCCACAAGTATGTTAGATTCACAAATGGCATTTTAACATCTCATTCACACACACATTTCTGGCCCCAGCATGACTGCTGTTCTTCCCTAGGCATTCAGAGTTCATCAAACCATACATATGCATCAAGGAGTGAAAGGTTCTTCACTCAGAAGAGATTCCAATTCCTCTTATCTTCTATGTATGCTTTACTTTATCTCATTATTCCAAAGAACATAGCCCATGGGAAACACACAGGCATTTCTGATGATTTCAGTACAGAATTTGTCATGCTATAATTTTGATTCTTTCTTATACATTTCCTAGGAATGCAGAAATCTTCTGCTTGAATCAATACTTTAACATAAGCAGATGCTAGTGTTCTATACTTCATCATAAAAGAGAAGCAGCAAAACAAAGATGTGGATTATTTAGAGATTTAATAACAATAATTGAATAATGCACAGATAATGCATAATAATTTAATAGTACACAGATGACAAGTAAATGATGCATGTGTAAACACAAACACATATTCTCTGTCCTAGAGCCCAGATCAAGAGTCTAGATTCCGAAGAACAAAAGCCTGTATTGTAGTACATTTCAGTACATGACAAGCTATTAGGAGTTGGCTTATTATGTATAGCTAGACAGCAAGGAACGACAGAAGCCTGGGATGCACGGTGAGTCAATTCCCCTAAGGCTCGAGAAATCTTCCCAGGGTACATGAAGTCTTACCAGCATGTGCCCCACTTGCACAACAGCTGAAGGACCCTGGAAACCAACCCACCCTCCTCTCTCCCTGGGAGAAACATAACCTGCTTCTTTAAAGCACTAGAAGACATTTGATTCCTATGAGGAATTGCAAGAGAGGATGGGTTTGTATAGGAAGTTCCTTCTCATCTCAGGATGTTCCATTCCTAAAATATTTTGTAGTTAATTCTTGAGAACTACAAGAAAGAAGGAGAGAAAACTGGGTTGTACAAGCCCGCTCAGAGAATTGTCCTACAATTCGATATTTAGATTATATTTGTGTTTGAACAGATATTATTAGTTTTCAACATGACTGTTGCAATAATATGACCGTTTCAATGATCTTGGGAGTAGTTTAATATTGTGAGCACGGAAGGCAGAGGAGGCATGAGGTGTACTCCTAGTTGAGGCATTTTCTAGGAAGAAATTGATATATTTGCTTGCTCTCTTTGAGTACCATGTTTCATCTTCTTTAGCAGACAAATAAACATAAGAAAAAAATTATGTGAAGTACAAAAACTAAGACAAAATCTTATGACAGAATTTGAAAGAGTAAAAACACTGTGCCAGGCTTACATCTAGGATTGTCTGTAACTAGTCACGGACAAGGCAAGGCAAACTTTTAGTGACAGAGAGTAGTGAGTTCTATTATTAAGCTGAATTAATGAATAAAACTACTTCCTTAATATTTTGTACAAAGTTTATCTGTAATAAAAGTCAAAGATGTCTAAACTTAAGACACACACATATTCACACAAGCACACACACACGTTTGCTTGCATACATATGTGAGTCCATGTCATCTGGCTAGAAGAAAAACACAAAGTGTTGCTAAGGAACTGCAGTTACTTGAGAGAGTCTGGAGAGTGTATCAGTCCTGTACTTTGCAGCTCTTAATCCTTTTAGATCCCTTTATCTCTGGAAGCTTTGGGCACTGGTTGCAATCCTAGCCAACAGGGTAGCAAACAATCATACTTGGAAGCTGTCCAACCTCTCAGGTCTAGCATGAGAGCACAGCACGGCCGTGGTCTTCTTCCCTGGGATGGTCCTGCTAAGGCTGAGGGGATCACTGGATAAGAGGCATCTGTGACTGAGCAGTGCAGCCTGTAGGGCAAACCTTGACTGCAGGGGGGGAAAGAAAAGGCAAGGGAGTCCTCTCTCTTCTCCCTTTGTATCAAGCAACAGTTATAGTTATAATGCATCTTTTAAGTTAATCATTTTGATTTCATACCATGCAGTGATCATCTCAAAACATAGTACCAATATATTAGCTTTATTTCTTTAATTCTCCTCTCTCTCCCAGAGTCTCCCATTCATGACAGGATTTCCTTCCCTAATAAAATGCTATCACACATACCTTTCCTCAGGCTCCACCTTCTGTGGAATAAAAGCTAAGACAATTGATGTTAGTTATGGCCTTAGAAAGCAAACTCCAAAGATAACATCATGGAGCCAAATTACAGCAATACAGATCCCAATGCTGATGGCAAACTTAGTGAGTATATCTCCTGGAATGCAACAGCACAAACACTACTAATGATAAATTGGATGAAGTTCAGGTGGAATCTAAGGCACTGGCATGTGTGGAGGTCATGATGTTACGAAGTTATGGGCTATGACAATTAAATCAGTCATAGAACTCTGACCTTCTCCAATGCCTGGGTGGATATGCAATGTCATCTCGGCATTCTGTGAAGAGATTTCATTCATTTAATCAGAAGTTGTAATGTCAGGATTGAAACAAGTTAGAAGAGTGTAAGACTGCCTGGTATAATCAAATATGTAATGTAATCTCAACAACTCTCATTTCTTAATAGGCAAGTAAAACCCTAAACTCTTATGATAAGAAATACAACTGAATAGAAAATGAATAAAATTTAAATCCCCAATGACACAGAATTTATTATTTCAGCAGATACTGCCACCTACTCCCTTTTTAGAAAGAAGAAATCTCTCCTCGAATGGTGACCTTGAAATAACCATGCTTGAATCAAATGTTGAATGAGATAGAACTTATTTTCAACAGAACTTCTTTTGCTTCCCATCATTGCCTCTGGAAAAATTGCTAGCACAGAATTAAACACATACCAAAGAGGGAACTAGGCTCTTGTCTTTTGGAAGGATGTAGCTTACGGGAACTATAGAACTCAGCTAACACTTACTGGCAGAAAATGTTAGACAATACTTATGTATAGATCTTGAGTATATCCATCAAAAGGGTATAAACTATGGCTCACAGAAGATAATTTAATTAGTTTTGGAGACATATCTATGATAAGCACTCCTAACATAGCCAAAGAATGTGTTATGATGGCCACTTGAATCTTGCACTCAATTACAGTAAATTAAGAAGAAAGGCACCAATTCTTTGACAAAAAAGTGAGGACAAAAACAAGACTCAGAGAACAAGGAAAGATAAAATGGATTTAATATTTAAGAACTCATCCAAGTCCATTGTCCTCAGAATATTCTTGGTAATTTTCTCTTTAATAAAGCTATAAGGATTGTTTTGATGAGGGGATGCCAAGGTCCTAGTAAGGGCTATGTATTTTTGTCAGGGAGCAACATGTGGCTATTTTGAGGGGTGTTATATTCCTCTCAGCATAATGTCAGACAGAATATATGGACAGAATACACAAACCTATTGCAAAATGTGAATGATAATGGTAATTTGATCCTAGCATTTCAAATCGCATATATAAATAACATGAATAAGCAATCCTCATGTCTACATCCCTGATCTCTTAGTACAAGTGAGTTTCCTTCAACTCATTCTTATGATTTCACATGGTCTTCCTATGCCCAGGTAATGTAGCAGAATAAATTTCAGCCCAGTTCACAGGTGGATTATTGGAGTATGTTTGCATTAGATGAAAAGGGACTCTGTCTAGTTACAGCTCTACACAGGAGGGACACTAATGGCCCAAGTATGAGGCAGATCATTCCAGTGGGCAAAGCTATGTGCTGTCACTTAATTGTCACTTCCTAAGGCAGAGAATTGGACACAAGTATGGACAAACAGGGACATGAAATGCTTGGTTGGTTTGTCTGGATCTAGAAAATCAAGACAACAACAAAATGTAAAGGTAAGGACTCAGGGCTCGGCGCCTATGGCTCAATTGGCTAAGGTGCCAGCCACGTACACCTAAGGTGGCAGGTTCGAATCACCAGCCCAGGCCCGCCAACCAACAATGATGGCTGCAACCAAAAAAAAAAAAAAAAATGGCCAGGCGTTGTGGTGGGCAACTGTGGTCCCAGCTACTTGGGAGGCAGAGGCAGGAGACTCGCTTGAGCCCAGGAGTTGGAGGTTGCTATGAGCTGTGATGCCATGGCACTCTACCCAGGGGGGGATAGCTTGAGGCTCCATCTCAAAAAAAAAAAAAGATAATATATATATATATATATTTTTTTTTTAACTTAAAAAATTTATATATAGGCTCGGCACCTGTAGCTAAAGCAGCTAAGGCACCAGCCACATACACCAGAGGTGGCAGATTCGAGCCCAGCCAGGGCAGCCAGGGCTTCCCAAACAACAATGACAACTACAACGAAAAAATAGGCGGCTCTGAGCCTGTGGCTCAAGCAGCTAAGGCACCAGCCATATACACCTGAGCTGGCAGTTTCAAATCCAGCCCAGGCCCACCAAACAACAATGACAGCTGCAACCAAAAAATAGCTGAGCATTGTGGTGGGTGCCTGTAGTCCCAGCTACTTGGGAGGCAGAGGCAAGAGAATCACTTGAGCCCAAGAGTTGGGGGTTGCTGTGAGCTGTGATGCCACGGCACTGTACCCAGGGAAACAGCTTGAGGCTGTCTCAAAAAAAAAAAACAAAACTCACATATAATATTTGTATATATGCTAAAAGATATTTTATTGGTTTGATAATATGTCTTTCACCCTCTAGTCTTAAGAAGAAATAGTCAAGAATACAATAGCCAAAAATTCAGAACACAAATACATTCTTCTATCATAATCTCTCTCATCCTTTTAAGGTTTTCTCATCTCCACTGCAAGCAGATAATTTCTTTAACACTGTTGGGATGTCACTTGTGGGCAAAGCTAGAATTGAGAAAAGCTTCCTAGCCCTGCTGAGAAGAGTCCATCGTAGGGGGAACTTTCTTCTCACCTTCAGGATCCCTTGGGTTTTCTGGGCTGACTCAGGACTTCATATGCGGCCTGGATCTCCAGGAAGTGCCTCTGTGCTTCCTCTGTCTGGTGCAGGTTGTGGTCAGGGTGCCAGACCTTCACCAGCTCCCGGTAACTCTGATGTATTTCTTCATTTGTTGCCCCTTCTGGGAGACCCAAAACCTTACAGAAACAGCTGAAAATTAGAATCTCAGAAATTGTCAGGGCTCCTGGGTCTTTTCCTGAACCTTTGCTATATCAGGCTATGGTATCTCTGGAATTGACTTCTACTTAACCATGGGAATAGACCACCCTCTCAGGTTAGAATTCCAGCCTTCTGAAACATGGACAAGTTCTGGATCTCATGGCAAGAGAGCCATTTGCTTTTAATCACAACTGCCCATTTTCTAATCTGGAACTTAACTTCCCTGATAGGATCTCCTCCTCCATAAGAAAAATAAGTAGTGTATATGTCCACCAAAGATATATACAAGAATGTTTATAGCAGCTTTATTTGTAATGATCCCAAACTGGAAACAACCCAAATGTTCATTAACAATAGAGTGAATAAATAAATTGTAGTATAATCATATAATGGGATACTATACAACAATGAAAATAAATAATTTACAATTGCCTGCAACAGTATCAATAAATCTCATAAACATAATATTGAATGAAAGATGGAAAATACAGAAAAATATATACTGTATGATTCTATTCATTGGAAGTTCAAGAACATTCAAAACTAATCTACGGTAATAGAAGTCAGAATAGAAGTTACCTCTGAAGGTGGGAGTACAGACTGGGAAGGGGCACAAAAGAACCTTCTTAGTGCTGGAAATTGTTCCATACCTTGATCTGAGCAGTGTATACCTAAAATTAGGGCACTTTATACCTATGTGTTATATGTCAATAAAAAGTAAATAATATATGCATCTATTTTCCCCACTCACTGTTAAAGCCTCTGTAACCTTTGCCCATTGCACATAGATGCCAAAAGAATAAAATATAGAATACCCTTCCAGCAGAAATGAGAAAAGTACTTTTGCATAAGGGATGCTAGTTCCAACAAGGCTTAGCCTAACTCCCAGAGCCATCCAAGAGAGGAATGAGAGAGAAGAAAGCCTTACCTGATAAGCCAGGTGACGTTTTTCATCCTGAAAACTGTGAACAAACTCATAGAGTTTCTCCCACTCTTGGAAATAGCTGCTGTTGAAGCCAGGATCCCCCACCAGTAGCCTCCAGATCCGGTAAGGCAGAAGGAGGGCAGATTCCATGAGGCGGCCAAGAAGGGGAAAGAAGCTGAACCAACTCAAGAAGGAGCCAAGAGTTTCTGCTATATAGCTGATGGTGGCAGCTGTGTTGCAGAGGGTGCTGTATACCAGTGGGCCCGTGAAAGTGAGGTAAGCCAAGCCCAGCCGGTAGAGCCGTACACTGAGTGTCTCTGACTTCACTGAAGCTTTGTAGCGGCGATGCTTCTGGGCTGTGATACTGGCAGCCAAGCTGATAGGTAGGATGGCTATGGGGCGACCATAGAAGATAGGGGAAGTAAGGAATGCCACCCCTAGAGTGTTCTTGAAGTCTGAGGTCTGATTGCCAACAGCAGCTACCAGCAAGACCCCTAAGCCAATTGCCAATGGAAGGGCCACAGTGTAAAAGTTGGCCATAGAAGAAAGGCTAATCAGAGCCACAAGGCCAAAGTAGATGCCTACTATTATCTGAGCAGCAAAGCGAATGGGACTCAAAGGGGGCATGGCCCTTCCTGGGCTCTGCCTCAGCCCCTGGGCTCTGTTGGCCTGAGCTACAAAGCTGGGGAGCTTCCAGAACTCCCAGAGCCACCCCACCCCACCCCCACCCAGGGTAAGCATCCAGAGCAGGGCATGGCTGTCCCTTCCCAGGTACAGGTGGTGGAGCCCAGCAGGGCCCCCTATAGCCCAGAGGGCATAGGTAACAAGGAGCCCCTTGGCCATCCTCTAGGGGAAGGGTTTCAGAACAAGTCCAGTGGTACCCAGCATTGCTCAAGTGCAGAAATCTTGGAGTCCGCTGTGAGAATCACAACCTTCATGGCTGCAGAGTCATCTTTAGACCCTAAGAGATGGACAAAAGAGTAATACGACTATATCCAGGTCCAACACAGTAAGCATTTGTCCTTCTTCTTCTTCTTTTTTTTTTTTTTTTGAGACAGAGCCTCAAGCTATCCCCCTGGGTAGAGTGCCATGGCATCACAGCTCATAGCAACCTCCAACTCCTGGGCTCAAGCGAGTCTCCTGCCTCCGCCTCCCAAGTAGCTGGGACCA
>CAUYQV010068070.1:0-14042 GCA_963574575.1 Galagoides demidoff | reverse complement strand
AAAAGGAGGAGCCTGCAAACTGGCAGCAGCTCTACAGAAAACAATGTCAGAAGCAGAAACATACCAGATAATTCATACTAACCGAACTTTCTGTAATGAAAGAAATGTTCTAACTCTGTGCCAGCACAGTAGCCATTAGCCACATATGGCTATTGAGCTCTCGAAATGTGACTAGTGTAACTGAGAAATTGAATTTTTAATGCTGTTTAATTTTAATTAATTTATATTTACATTTAAATAGCCATGTGTGGATAGAACTTACAATCACTCCCGGCTCAAATCATTGCAGAGAGCAAATAGCTGGGGGCTTCTCTGCTGGCCCCAAGGACTTGATTTGCTCTTGTCCAGTAACAGACATGACAGTCATGAGGATGTCCCTTTCCAGTGCTCACAGACCAGGAGGATTATATTCAGTAGCTGTCATTTGGGAAGGCAGGAGGCATACAAAACATTTTAAGATTTTTGCTTAAATTGAAACCAAATAAAATTAAGCCATCTGGAAAACTTCTCTTTTCTATATTAGTTTGTGTTTGTTATATCAAAGGAAATGCTCATGCTGTCCTACAAATCTGCAAGTTTCCACTTCTTTTTCCATTTTCCCTTCTTCCCACCCTCTCATTCTCAACAGTAGTTCAGAAAAACCTCAAAGAACAAAACCAGTGCCATGTTCACACTGAGGCCTACCCTGACATCGCTATTCATAACTGCAACCCACTCCCAACCTCCTTCCCCTCTTAGCTTGCTTGATTTTTCACAATATTTATAAGCGCCAGTTGTTCCCAGTACAATAATGTAAGCTCTGGGGGGGGAGGGGTAGAAATTTTTGTCTGATTTATTCCATTGACATTACCCAAGTGCCTGAAATGGTGCCTGACACATAATACATGAAATACACATGCACACTTACTGAATAAAGAGAAAACAAAACAGTATACCTGTCAAAGCCTACCCCTGATTACCCTCCAAAAATGTATATTTCCAATGAATTCACATATTTCTGTAGGTCAGACAATTAATAATAATAGCAGCATTGAATGTTTATTATTTATACTTATGTTCACAACAACTCTGCAAAGTAGTTTATTATGAGGATACTGAGGGAAGAGAAATAAGTTTATACAACTTCTAGGTGTTGAAGCTGAGATTTGAACTATGGGGTGTCTGAATCCAGGGGTCATGTTCTTTCTAGTAATCGCATTGTTATCTTCTCTCACAAACATAAAATATATCAAAAGAAAAGGTCATCATTTTCATTTTAAGAGTATAAGAAGGAAAAATAAATCAGTGTACACAGGTTTCCTATGTTTTCAGTTGCCAGTTGCTTTCCTTAGTCTACACAAGATCCTGCTCATCAGTCAGGGTGCTGTCGTCACACTAGGTCTATTATCTATTAACGGGTGAGCTGGCCTGGGTGCTTCACTATGGGACAAGAGTCACCAGGATCTGCCAGAGTAATGGAAAGGATTATAGGAGTTAATTCCTAAAGAGAATGCAGGGTGAAAGCTAAGGATATTCATAAAGTGACTCTTTGGGCTATGGCCTATGACAGCACAAAAATGATATGGAAGTCCTCAGGTTCCTTTTTATTTTCCACACTTGATTTCAAAATCGGTCACTTTATTTTTTAAGCCACTTACTGTGGCAGTCTCCTTGCAGAGACAACAGGTGCTGACTGCTATGGCATTGGCTCAGACCATTCCTTCCATGGAGAATTTGATAACAAGACTCCAATCTCTGTCTCTTCGGACTTGATCCCTTCCCAAAACAATTAAGAAGAAGAAGATAGTGAAGTAAGAATTTTCTAATGTTTTCTTGTAGTAAAAGGAAAAAACTACAGACGGAAAAATGTATCTCTGGGCTCAATTCAGTGTGGGAAGGTTTAGGAAATTTATTCTTATTTCAGAAGAAGACTTAACTTCCAAACAGGAAATCATCCAGCCCTACCCCAAAGGAAACCTAGCTTTTTACTCTTACCATGCAGTCTTCTACCATGTACAATGCAAGGTAACTAGGTCTGTGGAACGGCTGGTTTTTCCTGGACTTAGGGTTATTGAAGAAGGAGAAACAGTTGTTCTGGGAAACTCAATGTTTTGGCCTGAAGTGGTAAGGAAATTGCAAATTCATGGCAAGGCAGATAAAAGAACATCAGAGCCTTTCTTTTGGAGAATCCATTTGTTTATGGAGAATATTATGATTGTGCAATGATGTCCTCTTCTTGGAAGAACAATTATTGAAGATTCAAATTAATTCAACAAATTTATAGCCCTTCTACTGGGACAGGACTTCGTGTTGAACATTGGAGAAAATACAAAGATGGCTAAATTCTGGGACTGTCTTTAAAGACCGTATGATCTGAGGAAGAAAAATGGGTAAACAGTAACTTTTAAAAGAGCACAGAATGTCACAAGTGCCAGATGAAAATGAAATTTTATGAAATAATCACATAAATCAGTGTTAATTCTGACTGGGGGAAATCTAGGAAGTTTCCTATAAGAAGAAACTTTAACAGGGCTTTAGAAGATTTCAATAGCCTGAAAATGAGGAAAAGGCCATTTCTGGGTAGAGAAGAAAGAAAAGAAGACAAAAATAGATGAAACATCTATTCATTTACAGTGAATAGGAGGCTTCCTGCCAGGCCCCAAAACAGACAGTGAGACATTCTACAGTCTTCCAATTTTTAATCAAGGTATTTATAGATGCCCCTTCTCCACACTGCGAGTACCAGGAAGGAAAATGGTCTCCTTAAAGAAATTTTCAGAAAAAAAAAAATTAAAACTTAACCATTAGGTTAGTGAAGGAAGAGCAAGGGGCAAAGCACAAGTCCAGTGACAGCTGGAGGCACATGACCACCCTCTCCAAACTGCATCTCTTGAGATCTGGCTCAGATTAAACCTGGTCTATCATCAGCCTTATGAGAGAGCCCAGATGCCACTACACCAAAATCCATGAGCACAGTAATTTACCATCACCTCTAGAGAGGCAGCTGTCTGCCTGATGGGGTGGTGTGCCAAGAGCCCTCTTAACCATATTGACAGCAGAGGACAGACCACCAGCCGAGCATCTTATCTACTCGGACATCTAAAAGAATAGAATTTACACAGAGGCTTTTGCTGCTCAACAGAGGGTACCTACCATAGGCCCATTCAACTCAATGTGTAACATTGGACGCCCAGTTTTACAGGGACCCAACTCAGCAACTCACAGCAGCAATACGCATAGAACACTCTGGTCCTTAGAAATCTGATTACTTCAAAGTCCAAGCTGTTCACCTTGTTAATGCAGCAGTAATAAGAGGCATCAGACTTCTGAGTACCCGGATTGCTTTTAGCACTCTTCACAGGGAACATTTATACCCTAAAACTTGAGATATACTCTTGTCAAAAACAACTTGGTTACTTTGAATATGGTTACTTTAAAACATGGTTGATGTGGCTGCTTTCTCCCCAGCCGCTGGGTGTTTCCTGGTAAGTGATTGGTATGGGTGAGTGAGGACTTTTATAAAAACCACGGTCATTTGGTATGTCTGTTAAGGTGAGCAGCAGGAAGGCTCGGTGTACCTGTCAGCTTTGAGTGGTGTTTGAGGAGGAAAATCCACAGGTTTCAGGACGGCAGGGATAGAGAAGCGAGGTGCTGGCGACAGCAGACTAACCACAGGGCTGTTTTCATGGTCTGGCAGTCATGCCCAGCTTCCCCAGGAAGGTGGAATCTGGAAAATTAGCTCTAATTGACCAGGAAACACTGGCAGGAGGCTGGGGAGGAGAGAGGGCTGAGATGAAAGTAAGACGGTGATGGAGAGAATGACATGAGAGGAGGCTGGCATGGTTTGCAGGGTGACATCACACAGGAGCTGTGATTAAAGAATTCAGTGAAGATAGAGAAGTCAGGCAAATTTAGATTCACATTTTCAAAGTATAATGAAAGGCTGAGAGGGGGAAAGGAAAGGGCTGGAGGACTGTTTAAAGGCCAGCTGCCCCATACTGGGTAAGAGATGAGAGTGGCTTAGGTTGGGTAGGGCAGTCGAAACAAAGGACGGCAGGCCACCGGCAGAAGCAGCATGGATGCCTTGCCACTTAGCGTGATACAGAAACTGGCTTCATGGAGTTTTGTATTCTGCTAACCTTATTGCCCCATCTATGTAATGACCGTTTTCCTGGGGAAAGCTGTACGTAAACTGAGATTTAATAATCAGATCATTCAAAATCAAGAAGAAAATTTTTAAAAATTTTACCCTATAGCCATATTACTCTATAGCTTTTTTAAAGAAAAGGTGTTCATTGTATTACATTTTGCAATCTTTTAAGACATGGTTAAAACTGGAGTTTTCTGCATCAGTAATAGGAAATTTCCATCATTATGTACCCTGGCTTGAATACTGGCTATAAAGCTCACTTGATCCTGAATAAGATGCTTAACTTTCCCTAGTCTGTAAAAGGAGAATCACAATAATACTGGCATCATGAGGCTTCTTGTGAGCACCGTATGAGATGATGATGGACTTCTGCACATTATAAAGCACCATAAGACAATAAGGGTAGATATTTAAGGGCTCTGGGCATATATTTAGTAGGTATAAGCAGTAATCATCTGATTTACTTATAATTTCACTTAAACTAAATTACCAAGAATAAAACAAAGTAGATGTAACTGCAGAAAATACTGAACCTACTTGGCTCACAGCAGGGTTATTCTATATCATGTCAGACAGCTCCATATTTTACTGAGGCAATAACTTAGGCCCTATATCTGGAAGATCCCACATCGCACTGGGCAGAAAAGCTTAATAGGTTGCATGGGTCTACTTGGCAGCAAGGGGTACAGAGTAAGTGATGGAGGGCTGGGCGTGAGAAGCAAGAAAGGGGCTTGTTGGAGAAGCAGCAGCAGTACAGGGTCTGGGAGAAAAAGATGCTAGTGGCACCACCCAAAATAGACCTAGAATATATCCCATTCTTCCTCTCCCCTTTCTTTAAGAGGACAACACATGCCTGCCCATTGCCTTGCAAACTGTAGGATCTCTGTTAAAGACACTGACCCTGCAAGTTGGCTGAGCAACTGGCTCTGGCTGGTGTGATGAGAATGAGCTTGATACATGGTCACAGTTGAGGAAGAACAGTAAGGACCATTGCAAAATTTGGCTTTATCTCTTAAAAGCCCACGAGAATGGCATGTTCCAGATGGGAGCTACTCCTTCCAGCTGTGCTCTGGATAAAGAAAAGACTCCTAAGGCAGGAGCAAAGGTACCACCAGCTGGCAGCCCCCCAACACGTATACACATTTTAAGAAAGAAAAAAAAACTGTTTTAAAATGGCAATACTCAATATACCCGGATAATAAAAGATGAATACAAGTCACATTTGAGCATCTCTTGTAATTGCAGAAGTCAAACTTGACTTGAGTGTTAGAATTTTAATGTACTTTTTTCCTTTCTTAAAATACATACACATTTTTTTTGACACCCTCTCTAAACAAAGGGACCAAGAAATAAATCTTGGCTGTTATAAGCCGCCAAGATTTTGGAGGTTGTTACCACAGGATGGCTGAGTGAGAACTTGACCAATTCAGGGGACCTGAACTAAAAGGTTTTATCAGAGCTTTTCATGAACTAAGGTTGATGGATGAGATAGAGAATAAATACATTGATACCTTAGAAAAGATTCTTCAGTGAAAATTAGACAACTCCCTTCCTTCTTCTATCACACATCAAAGGGATCCAGTGAACAACTCCAAACAGCAGAGAGCAAACAAATCTGAAGACGTTAGCAGGTGCAGTGATCTAACACTGGGAGACTAAACGACAAAGAATTTTAAATAGCAGATAAACTAGAATCAAGGTCATTAAAATACAGTCTTGGCAGCTTCGGTTAGCTAACTCACTGATGTCATTTCTAACAGAAGCAAGCCGCCATGTCATAATGTTAAATAATTCTCCATGCACATTTTCAGTAGACTTCACTATTTCGTCTCTGAATGCATTTTGTTTCTAAGTTCCATCTTCACAAACCAACAGAAAAAATGACAGAAACTAACGTGCTGATGTTTGTATCAAGTAGCAAGTGTTATATTAGAGGAATAAAGTAATTCAATGACAACTTGGTATTCCAAAATGGGCTCTTTTATTTAGCTATGTCTTCAAATGGTGTGTCCTAAGCTGTTCTGAGAGAAATAAAATTTCAGGAAAAAATACCGTAACAAAGCAGAACTTCTGTCCCAAATAATAATAAATATGACTTGGTTTCATGATTCAATTTGATATAATTTATCACTAGATGAAGATTCTAGAGACAGGACGCATATATCAGAACCATATGGCTTACATGAAAATTTCTGGATGTTATGAAAGTCCATTGTCTACACAGACACAAATACAACTGTTGATGTTAATTTCATTCCAGGTAAAAGTCAGCATAACATAGTTTTAAGGAGGTGGAAGTGAGAGCAGTAGCCACATTTTTTAGGTAAGAAAATTGAGGAACAAGGAGTATGTTCACATATCTAGAAAGTGGCAGTGCTTGGATTTGAATCCAGGTCAGACCGACTCCAAACTCATTTCAAAAAATACCTGTCTTTGGTTAGTTTTGTTTCCATGATAATTTTAATTCCCAAGTTAAGTTTTATTAGGTATATGGCCAAGAGCAGTGGCTTATGCATATAATCCTAGCACTCTGGAAGGCTAGGGCAAGAGAATTACTTGAGCTCAGGAGTTTGAGACCAGCCTAAGCAAAAGCGAAACCCCCACATCTACTAAAAAGTGAAAAAATAGCCAGGTGTGGTGGTGGGAGCTTGTAGTTCCAGCTACTTGGGAGGCTAAGACAGGAGGATCACTTGAACCCAGGAGTTAGAGGTTGTTGTAAGCTACGCTAAAGCCCTGGTACTCTAGCCTGGGCAATAGAGTGAGACTTCATCTTAAAAAAAAAAAAAGTTTTATTACAGATATTAATCAGTATTCTAAAATAACAGCAATGCTTGAGTTGCAGCTATCATAAACCTTTTTTCTAATTATTCAGATCAAAGAACATGTGGATTCTCACCCTTACACGTGATAAGAAACTCCACTCCTACTGTCTGGGAAATGTTTTTGCTCATGTGACCAGAGATAGTGCCAGCTTCCAGCAGTTTCTGGCTCTTGGTGCTTCCATTCACCACGTCAGCTTTATTTTCAGTGTCTGTGTAGTATTCTGCCCCAAACAGCTCCAGGTTCTCCCAGACCTTCCATCCTTACTTCACTGTCTCTTCTAGCACCTTCCACACCACAGCAAAGATAGAGAAAACTTCATTTTTTAGAAGTCCTAGTAAAGAAGTCTGCTCAAGAGTCATGAGTTACATGCCCACTCATGAATCTAATACTATGGCCATTGGGATGGGATAGGCTGGTTACCTTCAGCCAAATACGGTCTGCCCACCCCTAGACCTGGATAAGGGGTCAATCCTAACCAAACCATAGCTGGGAGTGGGCAAATGTCGTAGTTCCCAAATAGAAAGCAAATGAACCCTGGGTGGCAGACAACAGATGGCCACCACAGGGGATGTCCTTGATATTGCTACAATTTGTAATGCAATGCTTTCCCACATTCTGAATTCAGTAAGTTTGCTGAGTTGAATTGAATTGACCATATTGTTCATTATCCACTTTGGCAGGGTAAAGAGCCTCTCAGTCCGTTTATCCCAACCACTGAACTCAACAGAGTGAATGGGAAGTTTTTGATGAGCTACCAACTAATGAAAACTAGACATTCATTTAACAATATTAATAATTTATTCATCCATATCAAAAGTTAAGCATAAATGCTGTGGTATTAGAAATGTTAGGGCTGTAAGAGTTTATAGCTTGCATAGTTCCCAAGAATCCACATGGACCATTTGTGATCCTTGCATCATATTTGAAAAGTGCTATTTTATATAACCTTGTGACAGAATGGCAAAAGTTTAAGCACTTTCAGAATTTCTGTCAGATTTTAGCATAGGATTTTCAAATATTTAAAGAAAAAAAACACATCTATATATATTCAATATAAATCCAAGGTATAAAAGGTAATAATTATTCATTTTGAATGATTTGCATTAATCTAATGATAACAAAAATGACTATTATTGCACATTCTGGCCAAGCACCATGCAAAGCACTTTCTTTACATGCATTACTTCTTATACTTCTTGTGTCCCTATGTGGCAGGTATCATCTGTTTCCCAACAGTAATTACTCAGATATGAAAACTGAGATTTTATTTGGGTCACAGAGTTTGGTTAATTGTAGGTCTAAGATTTCAAGCCCATACCTATCTGATGGAGACCTTGTATCTCTTAACAGAAGAAAAGAAGAGCAAGATCAACCGTCCTTCTGGTGATGAAATCCTCATCCATTACTCGTGCAGAACATTTTATTTACGAGATGCCTAAATACTAGACATATAAAATGTCTTACAGGCCATAACCACTAATATTTTTAGCATATTATCTCACATAGCACAATGCATTTTCTACCTGCTACATAGATTATAATATGCAGGTAGAGAATAATTGTTGTTGGGTGGCCCTTAAATGGATGTTTTTATCTTTTTTATCTTCATTTAACCTAGTTTAAAAGTGTTCATAAAACATCTCTGCAAACAGGTTTATCTGATGGTCACTTCGGTAAAGATTTAATGACAACAATAATAATAATGTACTAACCTTAATATAGAGGTCTCACACTGTGCCAGACCCTGTTCTAAATACTTCACTTATATTAACCTATTTGATTCTCTCCACAGCTCTATGATATAGGTACTTTTATCCTCTTCATTAAATATAGGATATTTATTTACACTTGTGTTTTACTTATTTTATGACTTACTACCAAAAGAATTTTCTGATTTATTACCAAAAATACATGGAAAAAATCAAATGTAACAAAGAAAGAAGGTAAAGAAAAGAGCGTAGTAAAATAAAATAATTTCATGGTTAATGTTATTTTATGTCAGGCACCGTGACTCACACCTATAACCCTAGCACTCTGGCAACCTAAGGAGGGTGGATTGTTTGAGCTCAGGAGTTCAAGACCAGTCTGAGCAAGAGCAAGACCCTGTTTCTACTAAAACTAGAAAAACTAGCCAGTAGTGGTGGCAGGTGCCTGTGGTCCCAGCTACTCAGGAGTCTGAGGCAGGAGGATCACTTGAGCCTAAGAATTTGAGGTTGCTATTAGCTATGATGACACCATAGCACTCTATACAGGGCAATAGAGTAAGAATATCTCCAAAAAAATCAATCAATAAATAAACAAAAAAATTAAAAAAACCCATTATTTTAAGAAAGTCCATGTCACAGGTTTATGCAGTTTCTAGACAGGACCATAAGTTTAGCCACAAACAGCCTGGCAAAAAAAAGAGCAAAATGTAATCAGGCACAAGATTCACAGTGTCCATGACCAGAAAACAAGCCAGTTGCTCAAGAGTAGCACAAATTTCCTACTAGGAAGTTATTTGTGATGTAGTAATGTACGAGAGTCCATTTCTAATACATATGGACATTACCTCCCCCTATATTCATTTTCTTCCTCTCCCTCAGTTATTAATAAAATTTTTAATGTTGCTTAGAAGATGACTTTCTAGAAGAAAAAAAAAGACTCCATTTTCCAAACTCTCTGTAGTTCAATGTGACCATGAGTCTTTGCGAGAGAGGCATGTCTTTACTCTTCCTGGTCACTCAAATGCAGATGGTGATGTCATCCTGAGCCATGAGGTGGACTTGCAGAGGAACATCTGGGCAGATAAGTCTGGGTTCCCAACTCCCTGGTAAAGTTATCTAGAACTTTACATGACAAAAAAGAAACCTCTATCTTGTGCAAGCTACTGTTACCTGCAATTTCTGTCATTTTTAACTAACCGAAGAAAGAGGGGGACAGATGCCTACTCTGGATTAGGTGATTATAGAAGACTTCTTGGAGAAGACATTTAAGCCAGAAACTGAAGGATTTCATGCTAAGGAACTATAGATAAGGAATATCCACATGACATTATTCCTTTCAGAGATCACTGCACCTACCAAAGCCCCTAGGCAGGGAACTTTTCCAAGGAACTGAAGATGATCATTGTGGCAAGATGTTCAGTGACAAAGAGCAAACAGACACGTGAGATAACGTTGGAAAAAAAAAAAAAAAAGGGCAAGGACCATATCACACAGCGCCTCATGGATCATGGTAAAGAGTTAGAATTTGTGTTGGTGGGGAAAAGGAGAAAAGGGAATCCTTGTTGAGAGGAATGTAAATTAGTACGGCCAGTATAGCAAACAGTATTGAAATTCCCCCCAAACTAAAACTAGAACCCATATGATCCAGCAATCCCACTACTGGGTACTTATCCAAAGAGAATGAAATGAGTATGGCAAAGAGATAGCTGCACTCCCATCCTCACTGCAGTATTATTCACAATAGCCAAGATATCAAATCTCAGTGGCCATCCGTGAAAGAGTGAAGAAAAAATGGTACATATACACAATGGAATTAATATTCATTCTTAGAAAAGAAGAAAATCTTTCATTTGCAACAACATGAATGCTCATTTGCAACAACATGCTCGGCGCCTGTGGCTCAATCGGCTAAGGCGCCAGCCACGTACACCTAAGGTGGTGGGTTCGAATCCCCAGCCCGCCCGCCAAACAACAATGATGGCCAACCAAAAAATGGCCGGGTGTTATGGCGGGTGCCTGTGGTCCCAGCTACTTGGGAGGCAGAGGCAGGAGACTCGCTTGAGCCCAGGAGTTGGAGGTTGCTATGAGCTGTGATGCCATGGCACTCTACCCAGGGGGATAGCTTGAGGCTCCGTTTCAAAAAAAAACAATTTTACAGATATTAAGACATGTAACTCTCAAGAAATACAACAAGAAGGTATTACCAACTTAATTGTTCAGATAAACCAAGCTTAATTACCTTGCTCGAGATCATTCAGCTGACCACTGACTAAATCAGGATGAGACCCTATCCAAGTGAGCTTTCTTGCCCATTATTCCTTTCACTACTTCGGATCTATGTCAACAACTTCAAATACCCTCCCTCTCCTGACTTACCATAAATTCTCCCCTGTGATCACTCTCACAAGTTCCTATTTTGGCTTTAGAGACCTGCGTAGTTCATTGCCCATTTTCAGAAAACTGAAAGTTGATACCTTTGCACTCTAATGAATTCTTAATGACATCTCTGAAAAAGTTCCACCCTACTTTGACAATGTGAAATTTTAATGTGTTCTGGGAGTGTTAGGGGGAGTGACTGAAATATTCTAGCATACTTTTATAATATGTAAACCTTTATGGTTTGTATATATAGCATAAGAATGATACAGAGATATTACCATGGGATAAATGGTATTGTCACAAAAACTCAGCAAAAACCTTTGAACTTTAGTGGACATCTCCCTGAGGATGGTTATACAGAAAGGGAGAAAAGTAACAGGTAGGAAAAGGCTACAAAGAAAACTCGAAAGGATTCCAGATTGAAATGGGGTGTATATAACACTACCAAAGGTGACTCCTAGTCCACATGACATATCACTTCTTTCATCCCACTATCAGACCTCCATTATATATTCTCACCTTCCATATGAAGCATTGAGGTATTGACTTTATATTATTTTCTTTATCTTTTACTTTTTTCCCCCTTTAGAGATAGTTGCTTTGTCGCTCAAGCTAGAGTACAATGACTTGGACATAGTTCATTGCAGCCCCAAACTCCTAAACTCAAGCAATCGTCCTGCCTTGGTCTCCCAACGTGCTAGGATTACAGGCATGCCCAGCCTAGGGATTGACTTTCTAAACATATATAGGGTTTAAGGCAGGGGTGTCTAACCTTTTTTTCTTCCCTGCACATTGGAAGAATAAAAGTTATCTTGGGTTACACATTAAATACACAAACACTAATGAAAGCGGATAAGCAAAATAAAAGGTTCGTGCATACTTTTCATGATACCAGACACCGCAGGTAAGCAAAAATGTCCTCACAAAGTCAGCATGTGGTCTGTGAGCTGCAGATTGGACACCTCTGGTTTGAATTTTTCATGTTCCCTTTATGTTGCCAATGTCTAATTTTTTCTTTCCAGGGTGTTTGGTGGGTAGGTGGCGAATCACACTGATAAAGAATATAGACTGTAGAATCAGAACTCATCTTTCGTTCTAATTCTTAATAGGTGGATAAATTTGGTCAAATTATTTAACTTCTCTGAGCCTCAAATTCCTTATCTATAAAATAAATTTTTAAAGTAGCATTGACTTCACTGGATTGCAACAAGAATTAAACGAGACAGCGTAACATCTGTGAATGGCATAGCCCAGATCCCCTGGACACTGCAAGAAACGAATCTTTATCACCACCGAACTGCATTAAAATGTGATTTCAAAATTGCACTAAACATATTTTATACAGAATAGGCCCTTATGTGGCGCATGATGATATTAACAATACTAGATGATGATGATGATACAAGAGCCATCCAAATGACAAAAATTCCCCAACAGAATTTTTTTTGGGTATAATTAAACTATAGTTCGAAACAGTCCTCTGTATATAATGAGGGCTGTAAGTAAAGTCTGGCCTTTATATTTTCAATTTAATGTATTTCCATCCTTTTCATTTCCTTTCTGGCCTCAACTTATAATTCACCCCCACTATAGCAAACATTCCAGATTAGCTCACAAAAAATAAGAATAATTGGGGAAAAGATAAGAAA
This sequence comes from Galagoides demidoff, assembly GCA_963574575.1. Taxonomy (NCBI): domain Eukaryota; kingdom Metazoa; phylum Chordata; class Mammalia; order Primates; family Galagidae; genus Galagoides; species Galagoides demidoff. The sequence continues at coordinate 1,356 of CAUYQV010068070.1, read as the reverse complement.
CAGTGACACAGTAATACATTCATATTTTTACTTTACTATCTTTTTTTCCCCCAAATATGATGTAACTGTATGTCTGAGAAAAGATGCATTTTTGGTGAATTCGGGCTTTATAAGAGCATGGGGGGGGGAAACCTCATGTTAATTTATGGTCGTTTATCTTACATCCATATGGGAAAGTTCATTTGGCTTGAACTTCGTTTCAGACCCTGACGAGGCTGCAATTGATTTAGTACACTCCTAGCATACAAACCACAAAACCCGTAACACGGGGAAAGCTAATTATGGTAATAAGAATCAAGCATGCATAATTCCATTAAAAATAGTTAGTCACTGCTCTTCCTATATCATCACACTTTTTTCTCTTTTACAACTCTTCTGTTCATTAGGAGAAAATTACCTTTTAGTGTTAAGCAGACTATAGATGCAGTTTATGTTGAAAGTGGGGGGGAAAGCCTAATGTTACTTTTCATGTCAAAACGATTATTGCTCTTCGGGTTGCCTTGCCGTATTACTTCAAATGGGTGTATAAATGAAAACAAAGCTTTGCACATTCTGTGTCATTGTCTTAGCTTCCATCGAAGAAGAGCACCACATCTACTAGGTTTACAGGTTGACATTTTGGTCCAGCCTCAGGTAAGTTACCAAAAGTTACCTCACTGGCTCTTATTTCCTATAAGAGACAAGTGTTTTCAAATTAGACGTAACTACTGAGACAACATTTGGTATATTTTTTTCTCCTGAGAAAATTAAGGTACCATAGCGTAAAATGTTTTACACAGAATTTCAAAGGGATCCTAAGACTTCAGGGGTAGAATGGATGGCAGAAATCATCTATTCACCATCAGCAGCTGGATACATCACCAAAACAGATGCTTCCAGCAAGAACTTCATTGCCTCAGGATTGTTCTACTTACCAATAATCTTAACCATTAAATTCTTAGTTAGTCTGACCAACTCTGTCACTCTTATCTGTTGGAATAAGTTCTTCTATCTAAATACAGAATAGACAGGTAGACACAGATTAATGATAGCAAAGGAAAAGTTAGACAAATTGAAGAAATGTCATAAGAGAGGTTCAGACTATTTATCTTCAAGGAAAATACGAAAAACTGACTACATTAGTATTATTGAAGAGAGACAAATTAATATAACAAATTACCATCTTCATCTATCTGGCTGACAAATACTTTTGTAAAGTAATAAATGTCAGAAGGCTGAATAAGGAGTGGAGAGTGGAGAATAGAATCTCTCAACTCATAAAATGCTTGTGGACAGTAAATTGTTATAAGTTTTCTAATGTGCACTTTTGTAATAAATATCTAAAGTTCCACGAGGTTTGTGTACCTTTTGACCTAA